>CM064543.1:34527266-34683878 GCA_032716605.1 Paralithodes platypus | reverse complement strand
CACAGGATACTAATGATTCACCTGTAAGTTTCTTCATCAAACCAGTTTGTTACGGCAACAGGAATATTAATGGGCTGCTTACTTCAGTGCTTTATCTAATTTTTTTGGCCAAAAACAGGAAAACCACACAATGGACTTGGGGGCTCCTCACGACAAGGGTTCTAACGGTACGGCCTCTGATGACTTCGATTGATTTATCTAAGATCCCTAACACTCCCACTCTGTTAACCTCAGGGATCACTAAGCCTGCTACGGCGGCATTGACAAACTTCAAATGTCAGGGTCATAACGGATGTCAATCCACCCCCTCTAGACCAAAAGAGCCTCTTAGAAAGGTAGCTATGCCTTACATTTATGGGCCAGACGAGTCTATGGATTCTTTTGAACCCCTCTAAACCAGAGCTTGCCCAACCTACCTTGTCAGGGGAACTCCCGGTACCGCGTGAGTGGGTCATCCAGGGCAATAAGTCAAAGAAATTAAGGGCCGTGGATACTTTGGGTAATGTTCTGGACGTAAACATCAAGGCTATACCTAGTTATTATCACCAAGATTATTTTGTGTATGCTTCTAAGCCTGCTTTACCCCCTGCCTCAGCTTCAAAACTATTTTCAGGACTGGTCTAAGCTGGATAGGTTTAATGATATTAAGACTCTGTCAGCTCTCACTCCTGAACTAGATTTACAGACCGTCACAGACGACGCAGCTAATCCAGTTTTGAAGGTGGGACAGTTGGGACCAGGACCATGGGTAGATTGGGAGGTAGAGGCTCAAAACTTTGCAACCACTTTCACTTCTAAAATCTTCCACCAGATCCCTCAAGATACTCATTCATGGTTCTCCATGCCGGTGGGTTCTGCCGGCGGAAGTCCCGTCAGGTTTGTTTTCATTTCTAGCTGCCCCTAAGATTAATCTTTGTGAGCTGAAGGACCCGTTCACTACCCCTACCCCTACTCAACTGGACAGAGAATTTAGGCTACGGGGAATAGCTTTTCGCCTGTTCTCGCAGTACGTAGTATCTCAGCAGGTGGCGAAGTCTTTACTACGGCCCCCACAGGCCATCGGAGATGCGGATGCGCGAAGATCGGTTGAGTTATCCCGGCGACTGATTCTGCGTCGTCAATCCAATCCTTGGGTGGACATACGTACCGCCTTGCTTGAGGCGGTACGAGCACGACAAGGAATCTTAGGATGTCGTTAGTTCGGAAGCTACCTGACGCCATTCCTAATCAGGTGGGTATGTCAGCTGTGCTTACTGCCACTTTAATGACCCTGAAGTGTGGCGAACGGTGTCAATATGGCACAGGCCGTTAAGCACAGTCTCCCCCCTTCTAAGATACGTGCATTTAACTTCCCCCAACCCAGGGCTACTACTAACGCTCAGCCAGGGGGATCTAAACCTTTTCTTCAGCCTAAGTCCTCCCACTCCCCCCAGGGTCAGTACAGGCATAGGCAGAGTACGTTTTCAGTTCACAGAGCACGCGGCCAGAATAAACCAGGTCAGGGCCAGTCTTCGGCCAACACCAGCCAGCCGGCAAAGCGTCCAGCACCACCAAACCCCACCATAAAAAAACTAAAGTCTCTCTCACTCCCGGTGCCTACCTTAAGGCCGGAGGAACCGAGGGTAGTACAGCCGGCGAACCTTGTCTGCTAACTGGGTCGTTCCGAACGCGTCACCAAGCATGGCCGTTAAACACTTGGGCACGGATGGTGGCACGCAAAGGCATCACTTGGAAGTGGCTCCGGCGACCTCGATACGTCAGCCGACAACGGCGAATTTGTTTCTTTAGAGGTGGAGTCACTAGCCCAGGAAATGATTGCCAAGAATGTCATCATCCCGGTCCCACCAAATTACCCTGTATTCACGTCCAAACTATTTTTGGTTCCCAAAAGGGACAGTGTCAGATGAGGCCGGTCGTAGACCTGTCTTATCTGAATCTTCACATTCACAACGAATCTTTCAGAATGTTAACAGTACACCAAATCACAATAACACTTCCACCGGGAGGTTGGATGTGTTCACTAGACCTGACAGACGCCTATTGGCACGTATCGGTCAACAAAAGATTTCAAAGGTTTTTGGCCTTACGGATCAGGCACCAAAAATTTGTTTTTCAGAGGAGGCCGTTCGGCTTGAACCTAGCACCTCGATTATTCACAAAAACTAGTCCGGCAAGCCATGATGCCATTGTTAAAAACAAGGGATCAGAGTGTTGTGGTATCTAGACGACTGGCTGGTGGTGGCAGAGACACAACAATTATGCATAAAACATGTCAATATCATTTTAAATCATGTCAAAACTCTAGGCTTCAAGGTAAATCTGGTACAGTCAAACCTTGTTCCCTCACGAGTAATTCAGTGGATAGGGCTGGTCTGGGACACCGCCGCTCTCACTCTGAGTCAGAGTGTGGACAATCGCAACAGGTTTCGCAGGAAACTGTTCAGGTTTCTTCACAGTCTGACTACGACACGAAGGGTCTGGGAGTCTCGGGTCGGCTCTCTCAACTGGATTCAACTAACTGTCAAGTTGGGCCGGTTGAAAGTTAAAACGATTAGTAGTGGTAGGCTACAAATATTTCCTGCTCTTACCTGCGGGAAAATTAGGCCATCCCGAAATTAATCCACACCTTACTAGCGGTCTGGGCGAAGAGGGAAACATTGCACTCAATAATGTCATGGACCTCTCCTCCACCAACGGTATGGGTAGACACGGATGCGTCAGGCACAATAGGGTGGGGATTTCAGTCAAATCAGGGGCACCAGGGTCAGGGGCTTTGGTCCCACTTAGAAATCTCTCACATCAATGTCAAAGAATTACTAGTCCCCTTGTATTTCCTTCAGGCTCACGGCCCGGTTGTACGGGGCAAGTCGGTGGCCTTCAGAATGGACAATCTGAATGCAGTCCAACTGTATTCAGAAACAAGGGTCAACGAGGTCAAGGAAGTTGCTAAATGTGTCGGAAGAGATTTTTGCTCTAGCCAACAGTCTAGATATTTATCTTCACGCATCTTATCTCCCAGGCGTAGCGAAACGTCTGGGCAGACGCTCTGTCCCGGAGACAGAGCACGACAGTAGAATGGGAGCTCAAGCAACCCATTTTCAACCTAATGATTGCAGAGCTCTCCCATCCACAAGTGGATCATTTTGCGTCCGAGGAGGACTCACAAACTCCCTCTATACCTCACCCGCCGGGCCGAAAAACGCCGGCAGGGGGGCCAGACGCCCTAGTGACAGACTGGAACAGATGGAGCTCCATCTATCTGTTTCCACCGCCAGATGCGTCACTAATGTGCCACGTAGTGAACAAACTACGAGATTATCGAGGCTTAGTCTCGCTAATCGCGCCCCTGTGGCCGGCGCAGTTGTGGTACCAGCAATTGAAAATGTGGTGCCCGGACCCGGTATCGCTCCCGGTCGGGTATTTTCACTTAGACACGATTGGCAACCTAGCGACCTCGCTGACTTTTGCATTATGGACATTCAGGAGGCCAAGTGGCTAGCACCATACGGTAGAGATGTGACCAATAAATTACTCAATCAATATACTCAGTCTACAAAACGACAGTATCAATCACATTGGCAAGCCTTTACTTCTTGGATCGTTAGAACAGAACAAACTGTACCCTCAGTGGCATTAGTTTTTAATTATTTGAATTATCTGTTTGAGCAGAAACGTTTATCTGTGGTAACATTTAAAAAACACTTAACTGCGATTAGAGTGCCCTTTTTAGACCTTACGGGTCTTTCCATACCGGTAGCGGAGGAAACAGGTTTATGAGAGCATGTTTTAAACTCCGCCCACCTCCCCGTCAGCTCATGCCTACTTGGTCTCTGGACAAAGCTTTGTCTTTGCTTCACTCTCGTCTGTACCAAAATACTGCAGACTTTGCATTACTCTTAAAAAAGGAAGTTTCCTTTTGGCTTTGGCCACCGGAAACAGAGTGTCTGAGCTGGCGGCGATGAGCAACACACCTAATTGTCTTAGGTTTGGTAGACTTAATGAATGTATTTCCATTGCACCCTCCCCAGGTTTTGTAGCCAAGAATGAGCATAGTGCACACGTGTTTTCTGAGTTCACGGTGCCGGCGTTAAAAAGGGGAAAGGTGCATCATAATCTATGTCCAGTGCAAGCTCTAACCAAATATTTGAGAGTAGCTCCTCGAAACCCCCAAGGTGCTTTATGGGTAGCAAGTACGGGTAAACGCTTACTTAAACGGCGATTAGCCTCTCTTCTGGTAGAAGTCATTAAAGAAAGTAATCCCGGCGTTGTGGGTCGGGCCCACGATTTACGCAAATGGGCAGCCTCTTTACGTTTCCTGAAAAAATTTTCAGTCGAAGACATCGCGTCCACGCAGTTGTGGGAGTCTAATCATACGTTTCTGTCTAGATACTTGTCAGTTGCTCTAGACAAACCTTCCTTACCATGTATAGCTTTAAGGCAGAGGGTCTAGGTGGCCCTGCAGTCACTTTTGTTTACTTTCACGGGAAAGGGGGGGGGGGGGGTGCAGTCAGTTGACATAGGACACCCTAGACCCCGCCGGAGTATGAGAGCTGTGATACAATTTAAGGTTAAAATGTGATATGAAAATTTCTCAGTGAGAAATTGTGCTAGTACAATGTTAAGTACAAAACAACGGTGTTGTTATAGTAGTTTTAGCTGCGAAAGCAATTTAATATTAGAAAAATGGAGTTCCTTTGCAATTTATCTCCAAGTTTATTTTGGGGTTTATTATGTGCACATATAAACTTATAACTTGTTATTTTTTGTCACCACTCGTTGAGTGGGGTGCCTTTGTAACTACAGATCTGTGTTCAGAATCTTCAGGGTTACCCATTTTTTGTCAGGCAGGCTTCTTTGAAGCACGCACCTGCCTGAACCCCCTTTTTCTTGTATATTTTCGGCCTACGCCGTTGTTAAATATATTTTCAAAAGTAAGAATACTATGTGGTTGTTTTTATTATCTGCTTTTCTAGAGTTATGATATGATTACGAATGTCCCCCTCCAGTCTTAGATATCAGGCATGTTCGTCAATGAGGGAGGGGCCACTAATAAATTATAGGTTTGACTCCTGTAAGGAGATAAAGAAAACCTAATATTTAGTAGTGGCCCCGTAATCATTGACGACTGGGGCCCTCCCGACCGTCCCCTTCCCATTCGTTGATGTATTGAGGATTTTGGTTTACTTGATATGTCAGTGAAGAGGAATGACGCCTGAATCAGCGTCTGGTCAGAGATCCACACAAGTACATCCACGATATGATGGAAAGCTTATTAGATAGTTATTCTTATTTTCTTTTTGTTTTTATTTTTTACGAAGTTTTTTCGTAGTGAGAACCCAATTCATAATGACTGAAGCCATGAGTGAGGTCGCTGTGCGCTCATGATGAAGGCTCCTCAGTTTTTAAATGCTCTGCGCGGTAGATTCAAAACTACGGCGGATTAGTGTTTGAAGAGGATGCCTTATGTAATAGGCATGTTCGTCAATGATTACGGGGCCACTACTAAATATTAGGTTTTCTTTATCTCCTTACAGGAGTCAAACCTATAATATTGCCCACAATACAGATTCCCATGGAAGGTAATGACAGTAACAAAGTTTGTCGGGTACTTCTAGATCAAGGGTCTCAACGTTCCTTTATAAAGAGGTCCGTACTAGTGGGACTGAAGCACCGAATCGTAGGGGCTGAGACTCTTCGATTACAGGGCTTCACAGGGGTTACTGATAAACACAGACGAGATAGCGGAGATTTCATATTTCTATCGTAAAAACCGGTACTTTATGACTTGTATCGTAGTAGACACCCTACCAGAATATGTATCTGTGGGTGTGGAGAAGGTGGAACACGCATTACATAGCAAAGGGGTTAACTTGTCAGATCCCATGGGAAATCAGAGTGAGGTGCATGTTCTACTTGGTGTGGATCATTATTATGAAGTAGTATACCCTGGATTTAAAAAGATGTGTGGTGTAATTTTAATCCCACTAAATTTGGATACTGCATGAGCGGAAAGGTGCATACTACACAGTCAAAGGTTCTGGTCGACACGGTCTCGATATAGAGTCAATGTAACCGCGGCAGAGGAGTTGGGAAGGGAGGATTCCCAACCTAGTGACCCCAAGATGGCTGCCGAGTTCGACCTGGAACGACTGTGGAGATTGGATCACATAGGCATTAATCCTATGGAGACTGATTATGACTCGGAAGTTGCGCTACAAAGGTTTGACGAGTCTGTATGCTACTGTGCCTCAGACAAGCAATATAAAGTTAGAAGAACAGTGGAGATAAGCCTGCCTACCAACTATGGTTTGGCATTAGGTCGCTTGCGCGCATTGCAGCGGAAATTGTCTAACAGAACGAGCACGCGCCAGGCGTATGACGATGTATTTCGGAGTTATGAGGATAGGGGCTTTATAGAGAGAGTCGATGTCAAGGAACCGTGTAAGAAGGGTAGGGTTCACTATCTGGCCCATCATGGGGTAAAGAAAGACAGCGTCCACCCACACCAATACGGGTGGTGTATGACTGTTCTGCCCTCCAAGGACTACAAACCAGTCTAAATGACTGCCTGTTGACAGGTCCGTCCATGGTGTCGGACCTGTCCCAACATCTATTGCGGTTTAGGCTGGGGAAGTACACCTATACCAGTGACATCGAGAAGGCATTCTTGATGGTCAAGCTAAAGGAGGAAGATAGAGATGTTACCCGCTTTCTTTGGTTCGGCGACATTAGCGACTCTGAAAGTCCCATCATATACCGTTTTCGGGTTGTACTCTTTGGGGCCACTTGCTCGCCAGTTTTTGTTAAATGCCACAATCAGAAAACATCTAGCTGACACTCATGAGGACACAAGTAAACTATCTCGCGGATTATACATTGACAATTTGCAGGGTACTAGCGATAGTCAAATGATTTGTATATGCATACTGGCAAGCACGCAGATTGTTTGCGGATGCACATCTATTTCTCCGCGAGTGGGTTACTAATAGTGAAGATCTTCAGAGTTTAATACAGGTGGATGGTACGGCATCTCTTAACCAGGAAAAGTCCAGAAATTTGGGGATCTGGCAACCTAAACATGACATACTAACTTTTCAAACAAGGTCTTTTGCTCAGCAGACAGGAGCGCCACAAAAAGAAGTCTGTTGAGCAAAGTTGCACAATTTTTGATCCTTTGGGTCTAGCATTACCTGTTACCATAAGAGCTAGGATTCTAATGCAGGAAGTTTGGAGACTTAAAATAGGATGGGATGACAGTTTGCCCGAGGACCTGAATGACCAAGGGACATTGTTGTTGAATGAATATGCCATCCTATGTACTAAACCTATACCTCGTAAAGTGGCGGCGTTCGGTGACGTTACGTTACACACGTTTTGCGATGCTAGCGCCACGGCATACGGGTAGCCATATATGTTGTTACTTCATTTGGGGCACATTTAGTTACAGCCCGGGCCAAGGTAGCCCCGGTTAAAAAGGTAACTATTCCTAAAATGGAATTGACTGCCATGCTGCTATTAGCACGTCTGGTGCAACATGTACGCGCAGCATACGAGAGCGAATTAAATATTGAAATCGTTCATGTATGGTGCGATAGTCAGGTCGCACTCAACTGGATACATAGCAAGAAGTCTCTGCCAGTTTATGTGCGGAATAGGGTAGATGAGATTAGAGCCCTTTTGCCAGACGTTGCTTATCATTATGTAAATACAAAAGAAAACCCTAGTGATCTCTTAACTAGGGGTATAACGGCTAGCCAGTTAATGAAGTCCGTATTGTGGTGGCATGGTCCAAAGTGGCTGCTCCATGAAAGTGAATGGACGATATAGCATGCTGTTCGTGAGGGACTTCTGCCACTGGAAACAGTGGCAGTTATAGCCCAACCAAATGAGCCACCGGGTCCTATCATGAAGTGGGCAAGATTCGGTGACTATAATAAACTAGTCAGAGTTGTAGCTGGGGTTGCGATATGTATCCAATCTCAAGCTTAAAGTAACGGGCCAACTCTGCAACAGGGGTCACATTGATGTTCGTGAATTTAAAGCAGCTGAAGTAACTTTGATCAAATGGGTTCAAATAGAAACCTTTTCCAATGAATTAGAATCCTTGAAAAGCTCGAATAAGACATTAATGCCTAATATAGTGCGTCAACTAAGGTTGCACCTAGACATTGGCCTCCTCAGGTGTGAGGGTCGCCTGAAGTGGTCGGGTGTACCAGACGTCACAAACCGACCTATACTTATGCCAACAAGACATCACGTTACTGATTATTGATCATACGTGCACATAGGGAAGTAAAACACTACGGGGTATGTCAATTATATCCAATTTACGTCTCACATGGTGGATACCCAGAGTTCGACAAGTAGCTCGACGCGTAGTGAGAAAGTGTGTAATATGCCAGAGACTAAAGGGTAAACCATATGCAACTGGACCAGCTCCACCTCTACCTGAATGCCGTGTAAAGCACGTAGAACCTTTCCAAGCGGTAGGATTAGATTACACAGGGGCATTGAAGACGAGGGAGCATGAGAAGGTTTATATATTATTGTTTACCTGTGCGACGTCTCGAGCGGTACACCTAGAACTATGTGATAATATGTCTAGCGAAGAATTTATGCTGGCGTTCAGACGGTTTTGTGCCCGTCGTTCATTCCTCAACTCATTCTTAGCGACAATGCTCCCACTTATGTCCAAGCATCAAAATATCTAAAGGATATGAGTAGTGATCCTACTATCATCACTTTTTGGGGAGAGAAGATTGCGAATGGAGGTTCATTCCAGTTAAGGCACCTTGGTTTGGTGGAATGTGGAACGATGTGTCGGCATAGTAAAGTCAGGACTAAGAGCGGTTGTAGGACGTGCTCTATTAAAGAAGAGTGAGTTGACGACAGTCAACTCACTTCCATTCTTCACTCACTTCACTCACTTCATTCCATCTTTCTGGTACTCTCTCATTCCCATACCTCATTAAACATTTTCTTCAGCCTTCTTGCCATCTCTTCCCACCCTCTATGGAACATTTCATTGGTATCATCGGGCCGGTCGCCTTTCCCTTTTTTAGTGCTTTGATCCCTCTCCTTACTTCTCGATTGTGAGTTCCTTTCATTTCAATCTTATCTTGTTCTAGTAGTCTTCTCTCTTCTCATTCCAAGTTCCATTCCTCCCCCCTTGTTATTCCACCCCCTCCCTATTTCCTCCAGTATCGCTTATTTCAATCTTATTTCTCTTTTCTGTCTATATTATTCTATCTCCCACTATTAGTTCCACTCTTTCTTCCTCTCTACGATCTCACCCTTAAAATCCTATACCACTCTGGTCACTCTTTCCCCTTGTTTCTGATCTTTTCTATTCTTCTTTCTCGTGTTTTATCATTGCCTCTTGTATTAGTATTTTTACCTTCTTCCTTTTCTCCTCGTATGCCTAGCTTGTCTTTTCCGTTCCCTCTCTCCGCCTTCCCTCCTATTTCTCTCTATCATCCTTCTCCTTTCTCTGTTCGATCCCTTCTTGCTTGCTTTTTGTCCTTATTCCACCATGGTTTTTGTTTTCTTTTTCCTGTCCATCTTCTTATTCTTCCTATGCTCCTTTCTGCCGCTCTATTTATGTCATCATCAACATCCGTCCATTTCTTCTATGCTCCCCTCTTCTTTCCCTTTTCTTCCAGGTATCCCGTATTCTACCCATCTTTCCTTTTAGATTCCATCTATAATCTTCCATGGGTGTTTCTTTGCTTTTCCATTCCTTTGTGTAGTTTATCACCATGAGTCTGTGGTCGCTTTGTATCCCTACTTCATTTTCCTCATTTATCCACATGTTTTGGATCTCTTCCCTTGCTCTTCCATTCGCTAGTATGAAGTCTATCGCCGATCTTTGGCCTTCTCTGTGTCTTACCCATGTCGCCTTCCCTTCTCACATTGTTTGGTTCAGTATTTCCATGTCATTTTCTTCCGCAAATTGGATCAAGGTTTCTCCATTCCCATTTATCCTTTCCCCTAGTATCCCTATGTGTGCATTCATGTCTCCCATTATGATTATCTCCTCTTCCTCCCTACCCCTTATCATTTCTTGTATTCCTAATTGGTACTTGATTCTGTTTTCTTCTCGTTCCCTTCTCCCCCCTTCCACCGTGAAGTACCCTACTATTGCTGTTATTTTTCTTCCTTCCAATTCTCGCTACCGTCACTCCCATTATATCCTCCATTCTTTGATTCTCCACCCTTTAGTTTCTCTATTTTCCAGTTTGAGTTGTTCCTAATCATTATCCCTACCCCTCCCCTTTCTTTTCTGATTTCTCCCTCCCTCTCCCAATGAGCGTATAATAATAATAATAATAATAATAATTCTTTATTCCAGACACATAAGATAGATACAGTATAAATACAGTACGACCTAATGGTCCATATCACATACACTTCTCGTCAGAGCACAGATAATAATTATACACAAAGATATATTAATAAAGACACAATAAAATAAAAAATACAGTAGGCCTATTTACAGAATAGAGCACATATCACATTTTGTCACAATATAACACAGATAGGCTAACTAAGGCTATTGCTCAATGTTGGTTAAACCTATGCACAGATCTTGCTCATAGTTCAATTAGACCTATATACATTACAGTACATACTATGTGTGCAGCAGCTTCTGCCAGTGAGATATAATACGGGATTCATAGTATGACACTAGACCAAAGAGCTACAATCAGCGTGTTACTGGAGGATTGCAGTCGCTGCGAAAAGGTGTACACCAGTGTCCTGATGACAGCCCAGCAGCACTGCACATCCAACAGTGTGCACACCATACTAGTGCTTTCATATTTAGAGAGACCAATGAACATCTGAGTGTATGATAGGATGTACACAGACCATTATGGTGGCTCTCTTATACTTCCACCACAAATGGCCGCGTACATAGAGGAACAATATGTCCGGAACAAAGTGACTTTAGTTTCCCAATTACACATGTGGAATTTTCTCAAGATGGTGTTACCACGTAAATATTATAGGTTTGACTCCTGTAAGGAGATTAGGAAAACCTAATATTTAGTAGTGGCCCCGTAATCATTGACGAACATGCCTATTACATAAGGCAGCCTCTTCAAACACTAATCCGCCGTAGTTTGAATCTACCGCGCAGAGCATTTAAAAACTGAGGAGCCTTCATCATGAGCGCACGCGACCTCACTCATGGCTTCAGTCATTATGAATTGGGTTCTCACTACGAAAAAACTTCGTAAAAAATAAAAACAAAAAGAAAATAAGAATAACTATCCAATAAGCTTTCCATCATATCGTGGATGTACTTGTGTGGATTTCTGACCAGACGCTGATTCAGGCGTCATTCCTCCTTCACTGACATATCAAGTAAACCAAAATCCTTAATACATCAACGAATGGGAAGGGGACGGTCGGGAGGGCCCCAGTCGTCAATGATTACGGGGCCACTACTAAATATTAGGTTTTCCTAATCTCCTTACAGGAGTCAAACCTATAATTTATTAGTGGCCCCTCCATCATTGACGAACATGCCTGATATCTAAGACTGGAGGGGGACATTCGTAATCATATCATAACTCTAGAAAAGCAGATAATAAAAACAACCACATAGTATTCTTACTTTTGAAAAATGTATTTAATACGGCGTAGGCCGGAAATATACAAGAAAAAGGGGGTTCAGGCAGGTGCGTGCTTCAAAGAAGCCTGCCTGACAAAAATAGGTAACCCTGAAGATTCTGAACACAGATCTGTAGTTACAAAAGGCACCCCACTCAACGAGTGGTGACAAATAATAAGTTATAAGTTTATATGTGCACATCATAAACCCCAAAATACATGTAGAGATCAATTGCTAATGAACTCCATTGAACTAATGTTACATTGCTTTCGCAGCTAAAACTACTATAACAACACCGTTGCTTTGTACTAAACTTTGTACTAGCACAAATTCTCTCAGAGAAATTTTCATATCACATTTCAACCTTAAATTGTATCACAGTTCTCATACTCCGGCGGGGTCTAGGGTGTCCTATGTCAACTGACTGCACCCCCCCCCCCCCCCCCCCCCTTCCTTGAAAATAAACATAAGTGACTGCAGGGCCACCTAGACCCTCTGCCTTAAAGCTATACATGGTAAGGAAGGTTTATCTAGAGCAACTGACAAGTATCTAGAGAGAAACGTATGATTAGACGCCCACAACTGTGTGGACGCAATATCTTCAACTGAAAAGTTTTTCAGGATACGTAAAGAGGCCGCCCACTTGCGTAAATCGTGGGCCCTACCCACAACGCCGCGATTACTCTCTTTAATGACTTCTACCAGAAGAGAGGCTAATCGCCGTTTAAGTAAGCGTTTTACCCGTACTCGCTACCCATAAAGCACCTTGGGGGTTATGAGGAGCTATTCTTAAATATTGGTTAGAGCTTGCACTGGACATAAATTATGATGCACCTTTCCCCTTTTTAACGCCGGCACCGTGAATTCAGAAAACACGTGTGCACTATGCTCATTCTTGGCTACAAACGCCGGGGAGGGTGCAATGGAAATTGAATCATTAAGTCTACCAAACCTAAGACAATTAGGTGTGTTGCTCATCGCCGCCAGCTCAGACACTCTGTTTCCGGTGGCCAAAGCCAAAAGGAAAACTGCTTTCTTTAAGATTAAAGCAAAGTCTGCAGTATTTTGATACAGACGAGAATGAAGTAAAGACAAAGCTTTGTCCAGAGACCAAGTAGGCATGAGCTGACGGGGAGGTGGGCGGAGTTTAAAACACGCTCTCATAAATCCTGTTTCCTCCGCCACCGGTATGGATAGGACCTGTAAGGTCGAAAAAGGGCACTCTAATCGCAGTTAAGTGATTCTTCAGAGTAACCACAGATAAACGTTCTGCTCAAACAGATAGTTCAAGTAATTAAAAACCAATGCCACTGAGGGTACAGTTTGTTCCGTTCTAACAATCCAAGAAGTAAAAGCTTTCCAATGAGATTGATATTGTCGCTTAGTAGACTGAGTATATTGATTGAGCAATTTATTGGTCACATCCCTACCGTATGGTGATAGCCACTTGGCCTCCTGAATGTCCATAATGCAAAAGTCAGCGAGGTCTCTAGGTTGCCAATCGTGTCTAAGTGGAAGTACCTGACCGGGAGCGATACCGGGTCCGGGCACCACATTATTAACTGCTGGCACCACACCTGCGCCGGCCACAGGGGCGCGATTAGCGAGACTAAGCCTCGGTAAACTCGTGCGGTGTTCACTACGTGGCACATTAGTGACGCATCTGGCCGCGGACACAGATAGATGGAGCATCCTCTGTTCCAGTCTGTCACTAGGGCGTCTGGCCCCCCTGCCGGCGTTATCGTCCGGCGGGTGAGGTATAGAGGGAGCTTGTGAGTCTCCTCGGACGCAAAAAGATCCACTTGTGGATGGGAGAGCTCCGCAATCATTAGGTCGAAAATGGGTTGCTTGAGCTCCCATTCTACTGTCGTGCTCTGTCTCCGGGACAGAGCGTCTGCCCAGACGTTCGCTACGCCTGGGAGATAAGATGCGTGAAGATAAATATCTAGACTGGTGGCTAGGGCAAAAATCTCTTCCGACACGAGGAGCAACTTCCTTGACCTCGTTGACCCTTGTTTCTGAATACAGTGAACTGCATTCAGATTGTCCATTCTGAAGGCCACTGACTTGCCCCGTAACGCCGAGCCGTGAGCCTGAAGGAAATACAATGGGACTAGTAACTCTTTGACATTTATGTGAGCGATTTCTAAGTGGGACCAAAGTCCCTGACCCTGGTGCCCTGATTTGACTGAAATCCCCACCCTATGGTGCCTGACGCATCCGTGTCTACCCATACCGTTGGAGGAGGAGAGGTCCATGACATGATTGAGTGCAATGTTTCCCTCTTCGCCCAGACCGCTAGTAAGGTGTGGATTAATTTTGGTATGGGCCATAATTTTCCCGCCGGTAAGAGTGGGAAATATTTGTTGCCCTCCAATATTAATCGTTTTACTTTCAACCGGCCCAACTTGACAGTTAGCTGAATCCAGTTGAGAGAGCCGACCAGAGACTCCCAGACTCTTCGTGTCGTAGTCAGACTGTGAAGAAACCTGAAACAGTTTCCTGCGAAACCTGTTGCGATTGTCCACACTCTGACTCAGAGTGAGAGCGGCGGTGTCCCAGACCAGCCCTATCCACTGAATTACTCTTGAGGGAACAAGGTTTGACTTTACCAGATTTACCTTGAAGCCTAGAGTTTTGACATGATTTAAAATGATATTGACATGTTTTATGCATAATTGTTGTGTCTCTGCCACCACCAGCCAGTCGTCTAGATACCACAACACTCTGATTCCCTGTTTTAACAATGGCATCAGGGCTTGCCTGACTAGTTTTGTGAATAATCGAGGTGCTAGGTTCAAACCGAACGGCATCCTCTGAAAAACAAAATTTTGGTGCCTGATCCTCAAGGCCAGAAACCTTTGAAATCTTTTGTTGACCGACACGTGCCAATAGGCGTCTGTCAGGTCTAGGGAACACATCCAGCCACCCGGCGGAAGTGTTAGCCTGATTTGATGAACTGTTAACATTCTGAAAGACTCGTTGTAAATGTGAAGATTCAGATACGACAGGTCTACGACCGGCCTCATCTGAACACTGTCCCGTTTGGGAACCAAAAACAGTTTTGACGTGAATACAGGGTAATCTGGGGGTACCGGGATGATGACATTCTTGGCAATCATCTCCTGGACCAGCAGCTCCACCTCTAATGAAACACAATTTGCCGTTGTCGGCTGACGTAAGCGAGGTCGCCGGAGCCACTGCCAAGTGATGCCTTTGCGTGCCACCATCCGTGCCCATGTTTTTAACGGCCATGCTTGGTGACACGTTCGGAACGACCCAGTTAGCAGACAAGGGTTCGCCGGCTGTACTTCCCTCGGTTCCTCCGGCTCTAAGATAGGCACTGGGAGTGAGAAAGACTTTAGTTTTTTGATGGTGGTTTTGGTGGTGTTGGCCGCTTCGCCGGCTGGCTGGTGTGGGCCGAAGACTGGCCCTGACCCGGCTTATACTGGCCGCGTCCCCTCTGTCCTGAAAACCCTCTCTGTCTATGCCTGAACTGACCCAGGGGCGTTTGGGAGGCGTTAGGCGGAAGAATCCCCTTAGAACCCCCTGGCTGAGCTTTAGTAGGAGGCTTAGGTTTGGGGAAGTTAAATGCGGGTTTCTTAGCCTGTGCGGGACTGTGCTTCACGGCCTGTGCCATGTTAAACACTGTTCGCCATACATCAGGGGACATTAAAGAAGGTGTAAGTACTGGGGACATAACCACCTGGTTAGCAATGCGATCAGGCAGCTTGCGAACTAATGACATTCTAAGATCCTGTCGTGCTCGCACCGCCTCAAGTAAGGCTGTGCGTATGTCACCTAAGGATTGAATTGACGACTGAAGAATCAGACGCCGGGATAATTCAACTGATCTTCGAGCATCCGCGTCTGCGATTGCCTGAGTAGACCTGAGTAAAGACTTAGCCACCTGTTGAGAAACTATGTACTGTGAAAACAGGCGGAAAGCTTTTCCCCTAAGCCTAAATTCTCTGTCTAGGTGAGAAGGGGTAGGGGTAATGAATGGTTCCTTAGTTCACAAAGATTAATCTTAGGGGCAGCTAAAAAGAAAATAAAGCTGACGGAACTCCGCCGGCAGAACCTACCGGCATTGAGAACCATGAATGTGTATCCTGAGGGATCTGGTGGGAAGATTTAGAAGTGAAAGTGGTTGCAAAGTTCTGAGCCTCTACCTCCCAATCCACCCAAGGTCCTGGTCCTAACTGTCCCACCTTCAACACTGGATTAGCTGTCTCGTCTGTGACGGTCTGTAAATCTAGTTCAGGAGTAATAGCCAACAGAGCCTTAATATCATTAAACCCATCCAGCTTAGACCAGTCTGAAAAAAGTTTTGAAGCTGAGGCAGGGGGTAAAGCAGGCTTAGATGCATAAACAAAATAATCCTGATAATAATAACTAGGTATAGCCTTGATATTTACATCCAAAACATTACCCAAGGCATCCAATGCCCTTAATTTCTTAGACTTATTTCCCTGGATAAACCACTCACGTGGTACCGGGAGTTCCCCTGACAAGGTAGGCTGGGCAAGCTCTGGCTTAGAGGGGTTCAAAGGGACCCATGACTCGTCTGGCCCATAAAGCAGGGGCATAGCTACCTTTCTAAGAGGCGCTTTGTCTAGAGGGGGTGGATTAACATCCGTAATGACCCTGACATTTGACGTAGTGAATGCCGCCGTAGCTGGCTTAGAGCTCCCTGCCGGTGACAGAGTAGGAGGGTTAGGAATCTTAGATAAATCGATTGACGTTATCAGAGGCCGTACCGCAGAACCTGTCAAGGGAGCCCCCAAGTCCATTGTGGGGTTTTCTCGTTGTTGATTAAAGAATTTTGATAGAGCATGAGTAAGTAACCCATCAATTTCTTGTGCTGTAACAAACTGGTTAGGTGCAGAACTTTCAGGTGAATTAGTATTATCATGGGCGGCGTCCAGGCCTGAGCCTGACCCTTGTCCTTCCCTATCTGAAATTAATGACACTTCATCTTGTCCCTCCCGATCCTCCTGATAAGACCCCGCCGAGGCAGGGGCACCTTGTTTCCAAGATAAATCAGGGATAGAGGATGGGGTCGCCGCGTCCCTGTGGACATCGGCTACTGTGTGACTCGTATGAGTCGGACGTGGATGGACAGACCCTGGCTGAGCAAAACGCCAAACACCGAGGCTCTGGCCTACGCTCTCTTGAGAGTCTGAAACATTCTCAATTATTGAATATCCTGAACTCTCCATTTCTAGGGTTAAAATATCAAATAGGTAAATCTGGTTTAGGGACAGGCACTTCACTATACTCTGAGGCTGTAACAGAAACATTGTCAGGTGTAGAGGTACGATGAGATGCACTAGACTTAGAAGAATGTCGAGAGGACTTCTTATGGGAATCCTTTTTGGAGGATTTATGGCTACGGTGTGACCGCGAACTGGACCTAGGTTTGGAAGAATCACCACCATGGTCCTGGGGGAAGCTTCAGTCTTGCACTTCTTACTAGCCGGGGAAGAGGCCCGACTTGAAGACCGTTGTCTGAGGGGAGACCTTGACCTCGATCTCGCCTGCGACGAGGAGGTGGCTGCCGGGGGAGTAGGCTCTCTCGGGCGTTTAAACGTCTCCACAGACGATACAGAATCCTGGCTAGTCTCTGTCGGCTTAAAACCCCTTACTCTAGAGGTACGTTTAGGGGGAGGGTGCTCTGACAGCAACTTATCCCAAAGTGGGACGTTGTCACATTGAAGTGACTTATGTGCGACAATGGTAGTGTAGGCCGACATTTGTTGTCTGACCTCTCTCAACGCTACCGCCGCGGTCTTGTCATTGTCACACAGGACTTTATTGGTTAATTGGGAGCAAAAAGAACAATTACGTGTAACCCAGAGACCCCTTGAACGGTCTAGACATCTAACACACCTTATGCAAAGGGTATGTGCAAAAATTGGGATACCCGCGCAAGTAGGGGTAATGCACAGGGCAAAAACTGGGGTGACATTAGCCATGACAGAGACTGGTGAGAGGAACTACCGCCGGGTCTGTATTGGTCCGCCGGAGCTCAGCTCTGGAAAATAAAGAAAAATTTCCAGGAATTAATGCTCATAAGGTTAACCCAGGTGTTCGCATACAAGTGTTAATAACCCGCCGGGTAACGGGATGCAAAGACACAGCTAACACATCTCGCCACGCGGCTGGGTATAAAGAGGCTAAACAAGTCTTCTTAGCTAAGAACATGAAGAATACCCTCTGATATAATGGTCCAGTATGGCACTAATAGTCTGTAGGAGGTGGTGACTGTCTCAAGATTCAATTTTGTAACAAAGCCCCCCCTCATAAAGACGCCGGCCCTTGAAATATTTTAGTAGAATAGCCCAGGGCAGGAATATACGAGATCTGATTTTTTAACGAATTGTCCCAAACGATCGTCGTAAAAATAGAAGGCGGCGATACTGAAAGTATCACCCAATTAAGGTTAATCGAAATTGAATTTGTTTATAAATTCCTTAGTTCCTATACTTAGGGACACCCGCCGGGTGTGGAAATCGATTTGGTTAAACCTCACTGATCCTTCAAATGCCGTAAGAGTAAAGGCGGCGATACACAGAGTATCACTCACATGGATTGGTTAACTATAAGAGACCTAAGTCGTTTTATCCCACCCTGCTAAGGTGCACCCGCCGGGTGAGAAGTCTAAAAGTTAACCCCACAAGTTCCTGACCCCACTACTTTGTAAAAGATCGCCGGGGAGGAACGCCTAAACAACAGCTAGGTTTTCCCCGTGGTTCGTCGTAAACCAGGTAGAAAAACCTATAAAAAACAAGTGTTCTCACGAACAACGTTTCTTTATATATAACTAAATATATATGTAAGGATGGGTACAGCCATCCCGCCGGGAAATAAAGGAGGCCTGAAACCAGGCACCCACAGATACGCAGTCCTGGAGAGCCACAGACACCTCCCCTCGCCGGGGAACCAGCCAGTGTTAACAACCACGTGTGGCCTAACACTGCTCATCGGTCAGGTTTTTTCACGGTGAAACCGAGAAAAACCCGCCGGAAGGCAAACCCCACCCTGAACAGACACCATCTGAACAATACGACACGAGGAGAGACACGCACGACTAACCAAGGTCACAACATAATCCGTGGAATTAGCCAGTACACAACTAAACCAGGAAACAAATATAGTCCGAGGAATTAGCCAATACACAACTAAAACCCGGATACACATGACACAGTAGGGCATATTTATAAATAAATAATAACACTAGACATGTGGCAAAGCTACGAGCGGCTGGCTAGGCCTAGGTAGACGGCAAGAAAATAGTTGAAATATAAACACACACTGGAATATCACAACAGAAACCACCGCCAACACACCACCGAAGCGATAACTTCCCAACCCCGGGAAGCCTGACACGGACCCAGAAAAAACTTCACTAAGTGAAGAAAAATACGCTGGGAAACGTCAGCAAACACACAGCTTACCTCATCAGAAGGATAAAAGGCAGCAATAATTAACGCGTAATGAAAGCCGCCTGCATCACCAACTAAACCAAACTGTGAAAAGTTCACGTGTCCACAACAGGACCACGAGGGTACATCCGAAATAGATGCCCCATATAAACGACCCAAAATACATTGCACTGCGGGCAACCAGCCCAGGACACTCCTGCTACGCCTATCCTAACCTTACTCGATACATCCCAGAGTAAACAAATGAGAAAAAACTCACTAGGGACGCCACGAATGCGGAACCAGCGGAGCCTGAAAGGAACGTCCGGGCAGGCTGAGCGCAGAGCAAAGAAGGAGGAATGACGCCTGAATCAGCGTCTGGTCAGAAATCCACACAAGTACATCCACGATATGATGGAAAGCTTATTGGATAGTTATTCTTATTTTCTTTTTGTTTTTATTTTTTACGAAGTTTTTTCGTAGTGAGAACCCAATTCATAATGACTGAAGCCATGAGTGAGGTCGCGTGCGCTCATGATGAAGGCTCCTCAGTTTTTAAATGCTCTGCGCGGTAGATTCAAACTACGGCGGATTAGTGTTTGAAGAGGATGCCTTATGTAATAGGCATGTTCGTCAATGATGGAGGGGCCACTAATAAATAGCTGTCTGCGCTGACGGCCGATATCTGCATCATCTGAGCAATCGTTTGAGATAATGTGTCCCAGGTATTTTATTTTGTTTACTTCTTGAATAATTTGATTATTGAGTGAGAAATTTGGCAGTTTACTTTTATACAGTAATTTTGATCTAAATATAAGAACAGCACTTTTCAGTTGGTTGAATTTAACACAATGTTTACTACCAAAAGATTCACATATATCAAGAAGTTTGCTCAGACCCGCAGAAGACGGTGCAATAATGACCAGATCATCAGCATACATGAGATGGTTGATGATTTTATTCCCACCATAACATCCAATCTGCTCTTTATTCAATTTATCACTTAATTCATCCATATATACATTGAATAAGTAAGGTGAGAGAATACTACCCTGTCTCACTCCATTGGTTACTGTAAATGTAGTGAATGGCTAGTGGACAATAGACTATCTCTTCACCTGGGCAAGACGGAAGCCATCTTATGTGGAACAAAACGCAAACTGAAAGACATTGTGGGCTTCTCGGTCAACTGTAATGATATTCCTATAACAACAGTGTCACAAGTTAAATATCTCGGACTAAAACTGGACGCGAGTTTGTCAGGTGAAACAATTTTGGAATCTATCCTGAGTAAGTGTAGAGCACGTATAAAATACCTGTATAGACAGGTGGGATGCTTGCCCGCGGCGACCAAAAAGACCCTCTGCCAAGCGCTTGTTCAATGTCATTTTGACTATTCTGTGTCATCCTGGTACTCTGCATCATCTAAATCAGCACAGCACAAACTTCAGGTCACTCAAAATAAAATGGTTAGGTTCATGCTGAACCTAGGACCCAGATCACATGTTGGCCAGGAACAACTTCAGTCACTAGGTATGCTCAATGTCGCTGACAGGGCCAAACAAATCAGGCTCACTAATGCCTTCAAAATTTTCTATGACAGAGCTCCAGAGTACCTAAAGAATGATTTTGTTAAAGCAAATGAGAGGAGTGGACATAATACAAGAAACAGGATGTTTAATTTTAGGTCCCGAGAATCCAAGGACAGGGTAAGCAAACATTCTTCTTCACCGCCATCAAAGACTGGAACGACCTACCCCAGTCCGTGAAAAGAGAACACTGTATTCCTTCAGACGTAGCCTGAAGGAACACCTGAACCGGACAGCTGCGAGAAGGGAGCACCAAGCTTATGTCTACTACTAAATGCGACATAAGAGATAGACAAACCAAACTGAAATGATTACTGATTACGGATTACTGATATTTATTATAGGATGTAAGGTATCTTAAAATAACCCCCTAGAAGTACTTTCTCTAAAGTATCTATTTCTTTATCCTCCTCATTTTTCCCCAGCTAACCTAATCCCACAAGGACCCCAATGGAAATACGCCTAACGGCCTTATTGGGCTATCCTTAGTTGGAATTATGCAAGGCTGGTACATGTCATATTTGTAACAAACTATGTGGTACCAACTCTGTAAATTGCTAACTGAATAAATATTATTATTATTATTATTACCCATATCCCTTCTCCACCTGTCGGCCTCCTTCATCACTTTCACCCTTATATGCCTTCCCTTCCCTTCTATTCTCCTCTCCTCCCCCGTAAGCTTCCCCTGGTCGTGTCTTCTCTGCCCTTGCAATCCCCCGTTCAATCATTCTTCCCACTTGGTCATTTAGTTCTTTGACTTGTTCCCTTAACTCTTTCCTGTCCGCCTTCATGTTAACTCTCTCAGTTTCCCATTCCTTTGCCATCTCTCTCCACTCTCCATGCCTTCTCCATTTCCTCTACCCTTTTCCTCCATCTCTTTTCCTCATTTGCCGCTGTGATTTCCACTTGTCCTATGCCCTGTTTTAGGCCCCATACCCTCTCTTCACTTTCCTTTCTCTGTATGTTTAATTTCTCCTTCATTTTTTCAAGTAAGGTTCTCTGTCTTTAGCCATGCTCTGAGCGGTGTTGGTCTAAGAAAACGTTTGTTGACATTGCTTTAAAGGGGTGACTAAGCTACTCTGGTGTGACATGAGTGAGTCTGGAAATTACAGTTGATTCAAGTTATGACATCGGGCTTATCATAATTAATTTTGGAGAAGAGACAAAACATAAAATAAAAAAGGACCTTGCCCAACAACCAAACTAAAAATATTAACTGACGAGGACAATAATTACAGTAAATGGTCGTGTTAAAACTAGAGAATAGGCCTACGACAAGGGTTTCCGTTTGGAAGGATTTATCATATCCCCCCTCCCCCCAAAAAAAAATCATCACATCACATCACCATACAGTACCATCAGACGAGTTCTTTCAACTAACAAACTTCCCTTCCCCTCAGCAAGCAACTCTATGCCTGTGCAGTAATCTGGAGATCTGAAATACTCCGAGCAAACTGCACATATAAATATCAAGAAGAAGAAGAAGTTCTTCATTCATAGGCTAGGCCTATAACTCGTAGACATATTAGGTAAGAGATAAGGCCTATGTTAGCTTTGTTTACATAGGCCTAGTAATATATTTGATGGTGACAATAAGTCATAGGGGTGAAGGGGGCAAAGCCCCCCTCAACTCATTATTGGGTAGCCTAATTCTTCAGAATTGCGCCTTCTCTCTGTCTACTCCCCCTCCCCCGGACCCCCTACAACCCACGTTTTAATATTTTTATTATCCTGGACTAGGCTAATTCAGGGTGTCAATCCACAAAATATGAATTGTGTTATCATTATGGTTTAGCCTATTATTTTGTTATCATTATAGCGCGACGGAGAATGGCGAAGGCGCGAGCTCTAGGGGGGTCCGGGGGGGGGACTGGACGACTCGGCCCATGGGACAACTCGGCTCGGACAGCTCGGCCCACTTTTGGACAACTCGGCCACGACGGCGAGACAGCTCGGCCATGACGGCGAGACAGCTCGGCCCCATGTTAGGCCTATGCTATGGGGCAATTTTTTTAATATAGGCTAGCCGTGAAAAAACCTGTAGCCTTGAAATTCGTGATTGTATCTAACCTTGTGATATAGCCGTGAAAAAGCCTGTGGTAAATCTACAGTTATACTACCCCTCCCCCACTACCCCCCACCACCTCCCCCCTTCAAAACACGCCTTTTAGCGTGTTTTTGGATGGTTCACCAGACGCGGAAACTGGATTTTTTTTTTTTTTTTTTATAAAAAATTATCACCAACCAGATAAGTTTTGTTCAGGTAATTTGTTGTTTTTTATTTTTTATTTGATATACAGTGTAGTTTAATACCGAGGACCGTCTTGTTTTAGTATTTTTAACATTACCCTAACCTAACCTAACCGAAAAGTAACCCGTCTCCGCGACGGTCTAAACTCCCCCTCACGTTCCCTGTTTATGGGTGCGCGACGGTCTAAACCCTGCTCACGTTCCCTGTTTATGCATTTGCGAAGGTTTGTAATACTTCAATGTATCCATTTCAAGTCAAATCTACATTTCCGCGCATCATCAAACCATACTAAGTCTACTACTAATAATATTAACCCATTAGTTCCAACAGAATAGCGACAAAATAGGGGTAGTATAACTGTAGATTTATCAAGCCTGTAGTCTTGAAATTCGTGATTGTATCTAACCTTGTGTGTGTGTGTATATATATATATATATATAATGACGATCAGACTAAAACACGCCCATTAATAGGAAAAATCACAACCATTTTAATTTGCAGCCGATGGTGATTAGCATATTTCCCATTTTTATAGAAATCAGTTACTTTGCAAATAGAGTAGCGAAATATGGAGTGATCATGATAATATGACTGATGAGCTGTCTGATGAGTTGCATGAAGGTGAAAATAGTTGCGTAGGAGCATGTAACAATTCATCAAAATCACCTAGTACAATTATAGAAGAACAGGCCTTGTATAATACTGTAGGTGGCTATGTTGTGAGGAAATTCTCTAAAAAATATCCTGATTTAGGTTACATGGCAGCGAACTGTTTATCTGTAAACAAATCATGGATTGATATGGTCAACAGAGCAAATAAGGGTTGTGAAAGGCCGAGTTGTCTCGCAATTAACTCGGGGCCGAGCTGTCTCGGTTTTACTGGGCCGAGTTGTCTCGTTTTTTCTGGGCCGAGCTGTCTCGCCGTTGGCCGAGTTGTCCTGGCCGAGCTGTCCCGTGGGCCGAGTAGAAACCAGTCCGGGGGCATGCCCCCCCGTGATTTTTTTGAGAATTTAGGTGTCTAAAACAGTATTTCCTGCAATCTAAAAGCAATCAAGATGGAAAATATGGAGACCAAAATTATGTCAATTTACCTTTTTTGTTTCTTTAAAAAAAAAAGGGTTGGGGGAGTTTCTGTTATCATTATACAAAAAGTTCATTTGCGTTATCACTAAAAAACCCAGCGTCGTTTGACACCCTGGGCTAACTTGACTTAACTAACCTAACCTAGGCCTAGTAGGCTAAATAATGACACTTTACTAACCTTTACGATAATTATAGGGAATAGGCTCGCAGCCTTTTTAATTTATTATACATAATTTATTAGGGACAATGTAGGTCTAGGCCTATGGAATCCTTAGCCTAGGCTATACTGTACTCGTGTATAATTCACTGTGGGAGAATAATTAGTATAACTTTATTTTAATACCACAAATGTTGTTGATAGGCCCCAGTGAACTCCGGGACCTCAGTGGAACCAACCCTGAGAATTTCAAAACAAAATTGGACAGGTGGCTGGGTAGATTACCTGACCACCCACCAATACCAGGTTACCCCAGCCATCATCACAACACCCTGCCTGAAGTCATCCAGGAGGGGGAGTCGGATCAAGGACAACCTGGTACGAGCGCCGAGCGGAAGTCGACTTCAGCTTCACCGGTAACAGGCGGAATCAACGAAAGTAAGACGAAAGTAAGTAAGGCCTATAAGCTAGGGCCTAGTGGTAATTTTTTGTAATTACCTTGGAAATAATGGCTATAAATCGCTCAAATTCTATTACTTGTATACTAATTGTGCAATAAATATGTGTTAGCCTATATTTATTTATTGACATGCTCTTATGTAGTTTTCGTATACAGTATAATCGAAGAATAGGGGCCTGTATTGTAAGGGCTCCTAGTCTTCTCATTCAGTGGTTAAAAATGGCGGTCTTTCGGTCCCTTGTCATATTTCAGGCTAATATGGAGTCTGGAGAATGTAGCTTCAGTATCAGCATTTCCACACATGATTTACAAATGTGAATAACTGAACGTCTTATATGACAATGAGGAGCTGCTTAAAATGGCGAAAGTAGGACCTAGACATCGTAGTTCGGAAAATAATGGTACTTTTATTGACCGACCGCAAAAATCGCATTGTTTTTATAAAAATCCATAGTTTGCCACAGGATGCATTTCATAACTCTCGAATCGAACACAGGGTCAGCTGATCACCGCCAGTTCGATTGCAACAGCCATCTTGAGTGTAGGTGATGTGGTTTTATGAATATTTAGAAAGTTTTAGACCTTGTCCGCATCGACAAAGCGGCAAATCCTGTCTGTCGCGCACACATATTCACTTAATAACTGGTAAGACCTATGGAAATGCTTAAATATGATATATTTTGTTATGTCCTGATTTTATCTTACAGTTTCTTACAGTAGATCCTCTGGAAAAAGGCAAACTAGGCCTGTGTATCCAGCTCAGTACCAGTACTTGCACTGCTGCGGTCGTTCACGGTGTTGGCGGCGGCGGTAGCAGACGCAACATTTTTACTATTCTGTATTTTTGTTTTATAATCAAACTTCAAATCTGTCTTCCCCATGCTTTATCAAGATTACTTTCAAACTCCCTTATTGATTCGGAATCGACTACATACTGGGGCAGTGCGTTCCACTCTTTACCACTCTATCACAAAATGAGTTCTTTGCCTTCTCAAGCCTATTTCTTTCTTTGTAAATTTTCTTAGAGTGTCCTCTCGTTCTTGTTCCCTCCCGCATCAAGAAGATACCTTCACACATCCTCATCGTACTCTCCTGACACTATCTTAAAAGTCTCTATCATATCCCCTCTCTTTCTCCTATATGTCAGTGTCGGAAGCCCCAGTGTCCTCAACCTCTGCTCATAGCCCGCTTTCTTCAACGTTGGTACTAGCTTGCTAGCTCTCCTCTGCACTTTCTCCACTGCTTCTATATCCTTTACCATATATGGAGCCCACACCTGGTTCGCATATTCCAGGTGCGGCCTAACCAGCGCTGTATAGAGATTCCTGAAGATTTCTTCGTCAAGTGACACAAATGTCCTCCTTATCAGCCCTACAATTCTATTGGCTTTGTTTATCTTTTCCGCTAAATGTTCTGAGAAATTTAACTTATTGTCTATCACTACTCCTGTCTATCAGAGTGAGAACTGAGCGATCTCTGCCATACCCATAGCTTACTCTGACTGTTCCTTTTACTTATATATTTTCTAGATCTCAAGTGACGGCGTCTCTTGCGTGGATTGACCTCCTAATCTACCAAGATTGGAAGCCAAAGCGTCACATCTTTCCTTTGCCCCTCAACTTTCTCTTCATAATTGCTGAGGGGCACAGGGCCCGGGGTGGGGCTTTGGTTTCCCGGGCGTTTCCGCACCCTCCTCAGCTCCCCGCCATGGAGTGGCTTCGGTCACCCAGGCTTTATTGTGGTCGGCAGGGAGGGTTCTGTGGGGGCGCTCGGTTATGGCCTTGGCCTTGCTCGGGGCCTTGGGGCTGTTCGGCCAGGCAGCTTGGGGAAAAACAACAACAACAACAACAACTACTCCTATATCCTTTTCTGCATTCACTTCCTCCATCGCTTCATACATACTGTATCCTACCTTGTCTATCTTGCTTGTCCCAATCCGCATGTACTTGCATTTTTTTGGATGAAAAGGCATTAACCAATGCTCAGACCATCCCCTAATGACCTCCACATCTCCTTGAAGCAAACCCACATCTTCCTTACTCCTCACTCTTCTATACAGCTTAGTGTCATCCGCATACAGGTATACCTCACTTCCATTAGTTATAACTTCAGGTAAGTCGTTGATAAATATAACGAACAGCAGTGGTCCCAACACAGATCCCTGAGGTACCCCACTTGTAATTTCCCTCCACCCCGAGCCTATTCCATTCACCAGTACCCTCTGTCTCCGATCTTTCAGGAAGGCTTCTATCCATTTCACACATTTCTCCCTATATTATAGCTTCTAACTTTCTCTATTAACCTTTTATGTGGGACCTTATCGAAGGCCTTCATAAAATCGCAATATACCACTTCTATTACATCACCATCTTCTAGAATTTGCATCCAATCATCTACCACCTTAATTAGCTGTAGTACCGTCGACCTCCCCGGCAAGAATCCGAACTGTCTCCCACTGAAAAGTTGGTTTGACTTCATATGCTCCATTATTCCTTCTCTAATTACCATTTCCATTAGTTTACACACAACACTTGTCAAACTGACTGGTCTATAATTCCCTGGGTCATTTCTCTTTCCCTTCTTAAATATAGCTGTTATGTTCGCCTGTCCAGTCCATCGGGATTTGTCCTGTATTAAACGATACCTCAAATAACATTTTCAATGGCTCTACTAACATCTCACCTCCTTCCTTTATGATTCTTGGGTGTATCCCATCCGGTCCCGGGGACTTACTTCTGTTCATTTTTTCTATAGGCCTTCTTATTCTAGCATGGGAAAACTCTATTAGTTCTAGTGCCGGTGCCTGTTTGATGGGAATAGTAGGCACTGCATCATCCGACTCCACTGTTAGTATCCCCCCAAAGTATTTCCCCAGCACCTCTGCTTTCTCCTTATCAGTCTCCGCTCTACTCCCATCATCCAACCCCTCTACCAGCTCTGGGATCCCTACTCTTCTTGTTAACTTTTCCTGAATGTACAGTACTTCCAGAATATTTTTGGATTATCCTTCACATTTCTAGCAATCTCGCTCTCCCTCTCCTTCACCCCCCTCCTTGTCTCCCACCTTATTTTATTGTTTATTTGCCTGCATTCCAGATCCACTTCTTTAGCTTTTATACTAGACCCCCTGTTCTTTTTTAACAATTTGAGTCTATCCCACAATCGTTTCTTTCTTCTAATCAATGTCCAAAGCTTTCTTTTCATTGGCAATTCTGGGTTTGTTCTTTTCCTCAATTTTGTTTTATCCTTATATTCCCTTACTGGTATACAGCATTCTCCAGTTTGACTCTAATTTTCCTCCACATTCCTAGGGCGTCTTCACTGTTCAAGTATTCCCCCCAGTCAATGTCCAAACACCGTCTCAGCAGCTCATAATCTGCTCTATCATACATGTATATTGTATATTTTTCTATTGCTTCTATTATCCCTCTCTGTTTTAATATTGCAACTAAAGCTTATTTATACAGGCATGGTCACTACGACCTATAGGGCTATCCACATTGACATGTTCCACTATATCCTCCTCATTGCTAAAAATCAAATCAAGTACACTCCCCTGCAATCCATCTCTATATCTTGTCATCTCTGTAATATGTTGCATTAAAAAACAATCTCTCACTTTCTCTATAAACTTGTTTTCCAGGCTACCCTGTCCCGCTGGAGTAGTACAATTTGCCCAGTTGATCCTTGGCAAATTGAAATCTCCAATCAAAATTTTATATTTGTTCTCTCTACTGTATTATCTATTTCCTCCATTGCTTTCAGTAGGTTATCATCCTCTTCCCTACTATTATTTGGGCTTCTATATATAGAGGCAATTAGAATTGGGAGGTTTGACGTACCTCCCAACCTACCAAATAGGAAAACCTACTATTTGGTAGTAGTCTTGGAAAATCCAACGTCAAGGCTATTAACCTAATTGCAATGACGACTTGTCTATTTTGACTGCTATGTCGTCATTCCAACCGCGGTTAAAAAAGAAAACGTCTAGAGTCTACTCCTTATCTTGCTCTAGGAGACGTTGTACATTAACCAAAACTACCACCGAAGGTGAAAAAAGCATAGAAGAGAAGAAAAAGGGGTTTACCTTAGTTACCGCTTAAGGCCCATCCCGTGTTCCGTCATGTGCAGATCCATGTCGAACGTGCGCATGAGCGACCCTCTCTTGTTATCGCATGTCACGTCAGCAGAAGAACGCGGATGGGCAGGGGTCCGGCGTGAGGGAGGGTGAAAAGAGAACACTGTATTCCTTCAGACGTAGCCTGAAGGAACACCTGAACCGGACAGCTGCGAGAAGGGAGCACCAAGCTTATGTCTACTACTAAATACGACATAAGAGATAGACAAACCAAACTGAAATTATTACTGATTACGGATTACTGATATTTACTATAGGATGTAAGGTATCTTAAAATAACCCCCTAGAAATACTTTTTCTAAAGTATCTATTTCTTTATCCTCCCCTTTTCCCCAGCTAACCTAATCCCACAAGGACCCCAATGGAAATACGCCTAACGGCCTTATTGGGCTATCCTTAGTTGGAATTATGCAAGGCTGGTACATGTCATATTTGTAACAAACTATGTGGTACCAACTCTGTAAATTGCTGACTAAATAAATATTATTATTATTATTATTATTATTATTATTATTATTATGTACGTTGGATTTTCCAAGACTACTACCAAATAGTAGGTTTTCCTATTTGGTAGGTTGGGAGGTACGTCAAACCTCCCAATTTGTTAGTAGTCTTGGCAAATCCAACGTCAAGGCTGCGTAACAAATAGGAGGAGGACATCCAAGCCCAACATACCAAAAAAAACAATGCATAAAACAAAATTATGAATGACAAAGAAACAAGTTGTTGTTGTTGTTGTTGTTTTGCCCCAAGCTGCCTGGCCGAACAGCCCCAAGGCCCCGAGCAAGGCCAAGGCCATAACCGAGCGCCCCCACAGAACCCTCCCTGCCGACCACAATAAAGCCTGGGTGACCGAAGCCACTCCATGGCGGGGAGCTGAGGAGGGTGCGGAAACGCCCGGGAAACCAAAGCCCCACCCAGGGCCCTGTGCCCCTCAGCAATTATGAAGAGAAAGTTGAGGGGCAAAGGAAAGATGTGACGCTTTGGCTTCCAATCTTGGTAGATTAGGAGGTCAATCCACGCAAGAGACGCCGTCACTTGAGATCTAGAAAATATATAAGTAAAAGGAACAGTCAGAGTAAGCTATGGGTATGGCAGAGATCGCTCAGTTCTCACTCTGATAGACCAGCCCATCACCACATGACTAGAACCCAATCCTCTCAGCATCAGCTAGGAAAGGCCCTAGAAAGCCGCCTTTGGCGGGGGGATAGCTCCCCTATTTCAACCCTTTTCGGGGTTGGGCACCCGCCCAGAAACACAAGTTGTTGTTGTTGTTCCCCAAGCTGCCTGGCCGAACAGCCCCAAGGCCCCAAGCAAGGCCAAGGCCATAACCGAGCGTCCCTACAGAATCCTCCCTGCCGACCACAATAAAGCCTGGGTGACCGAAGCCACTCCATGGCAGGGAGCTGTGGAGGGTGCAGAAACGCCCGGGAAACCAAAGACCCACCCCAGGGCCCTGTGCCCCTCAGCAATTATGAAGAGAAAGTTAAGGGGCAAAGGAAAAATGTGACGCTTTGGCTTCCAATCTTGGTAGATTGGGAGGTCAATCCACGGAAGAGACGCCGTCACTTGAGATCTAGAAAATATATAAGTAAAAGGAACAGTCAGAGTAAGCTATGGGTATGGCAGAGATCGCTCAGTTCTCACTCTGATAGACCAGCCCATCACCACATGACTAGAACCCAATCCTCTCAGCATCAGGTAGGAAAGGCCCTAGAAAGCCGCCTTTGGCGGGGGGATAGCTCCCCTATTTCAACCCCTTTCGGGGTTGGGCACCCGCCAAGAAACACAAGTTAAACAAGAGAGTTTAATAAAAGAGTGAAAAACTGAGGAGTAGCTAAAAAGAACAGTTTTAACACGTGCCCGTCATTCATAGTACTGCAAAACATAGACTTGTCTTAAACCAAAAAAGTACTGTACCCAAAATCCCTTTTCTTCCAAAACCAACAAAAACATTGAACACAATAACAAAACACAATTTTCAATTTGGTAAAAACACTTATGTACTGTATACATAATACATAATCCCAAACTTGCAATCAAGTGTTGCAAACCCGTACTCCCCCCCCCCCCTTTTTCAAATAAAACAAAGGAAAAGAAAGAATGACAAGGGGGGAAGACCAGGTATCGTCGCCAGAGCTTTAGGAAACACGACTCCCGAGAGCTATCACCGGCCGAGGGGGTCTAACAATGGACATGGAGAGGTAGGAGGAGACGAAGGTATTGATAGAAGACCACAAACCCGCTGAAGCGACGTCAGGTAAGGATCGACTTTGCAGGAACCGTAAGGAGGCAGCAAAGGATCGCACATCGTGCGCAGAACCCCTACAATCAGGGTTACTGGCACGAATGACCCGACAAATGTGGTGTCCTATCTGCACCTTCGAGAGCCTCCCACCTGTCCGAGGAGACACCCACACAGCAGTACCCGAAGTCGGCGCCACAGACTCAACATAGGAGTGCAAGGCTTTCACCGGGCACAACACATGGTGAGTATGCCCACGCTTCAAAGCCTGGATGTGGAAAGGCTTGAAAACGTGGGTCTCTCTCTCATTCTTGGCAACAAAATGAGGGGAGGGGGCTAACGTGACGACATTCAAGGACGGGGAGAATCGCATGCACTCCTGGGACCGTGACATGGCTGCTATTTCAGACACCCTATCCCCAGTGGCCAGAGCGACAAGGAAGAGTGTATGCTCGAGCAACTGAACCGGTGTAGTGTCCCGTGTATACGTGTGTGAAGCCAGAAGGTCCAGAGCTCGCCCCAGATCCCACTGTTGAGGGATCTGGCGCGGAGGGGGTCGTTCCCTGAAGGCAGCCTTCATGAAGGAATCCAGCTCCTTCGGTGGAACGACCAGCCCAGTGACGGACTCAAAGACCTCCCGGATGGCAGACAAGTGGTTACGTATAGTGTTGACTTGAAAGTGACGTGTACGGAAGAGGTGAAACAAGTAGTGTAGTATGAGGGAAGGAGAGCTAACTGGCTGGCGAGTGTCCTGTATCCACCTAGTAAAAGACCTCCAGTGGGACTCGTAAGTCCCCCAAGTCGAAGTCGTCCAAGAACGCTTCAGGAAGTCAGTCAGGTCCCGTCCGTGGACTGGGAGCCACCGAGCCTCACGAACATCCACGATGCGAAGGCCAACGAGGTCCGCAGGTCTCCAACCTGGCTCAAGTGGAAGTTTGAGACAGGTAGAGGGACCGGACTCGGGCACCACCGCTTCAACTGGGCGTACCAAGCCTGTGCCGGCCACAGAGGCGCAATTAGCCAGACTCTGCCGCGGTACAGCCGCAGCCTCGCGAGGACTTTGCACTTCAACAGTGCGTCTGGTGGCGGAAATATGTATATCGACTGCCACCTGTTCCAGTCTTCCATGAAAGCGTCTGGACCACCCTCCGGAGTGCGAGTCCGGAGGGATAGGTACTGAGGCAACTTGTGCGTCTCCTTCGATGCGAACAAGTCGACCTCCGGAACACCCCAGGAAGCTGCGAGGTCGTCGAACACAGTCTGTTGCATTGCCCATTCTACAAGAACGCCCTGTCCTCTCGACAGGGCGTCCGCCCACAGGTTGGCAGTCCCGGGCAGGTAGGAGGCGTGCAGGGAGATGTTGTGTCGGTTCGCGAGGAAGAACAACTTCTCCGAGATCCCCAACAGAGTCAATGACCTGGAGGACCCCTGCTTTTGGATACAGTGGACAGCTGTCTGATTGTCCATCCTGAAGGCCACCGACTTTCCCCGAAGGGCCAGCGCGTGGTCCCTCAGGAAGAACAAAGGAACCAACAGTTCTAGGGCATTTATGTGTAGGTGTGTGTGTCCCACCCATCTGCCGTGATATTGATGTCCCAGGTTTGATTGGTAACCCCACCCTACCTCGCTCGACGCATCTGTGTCTACCCAGATCGTCGGCGGGGGGGCGGTCCAGGGCACAGCCGCAGAGAGCGTGCCCCGAGCAACCCAGTGTCCTAAGTGTCTGTGAATGGTACGCGGGATCGGCATGAGCCGATCCATAGGGGTCAACGGAAATACCTTGTTGCCCATGAGTATTAGGCGGCGTAGCCTGAGCCTCCCTAAGGGAATGGTCAGAGCGGCCCAATTCAGCGAACCCACTAACGAGTCCCAGATCCTCCTCGTGAGGGAGACCGAGTGCAACACGGCGAAGACCTTCCTGCGAAGTTTCACCGCGTTTGGCTGACTCTGGGTCACTGTAGCGCTGGTCAAATCCCATTCGAGACCTACCCACGTCACGACACGCGACGGGGTCAGGCGTGACTTGGGAATATTGATTTTGAACCCTAACTGTGTGATGTGGTGAACTACTGTGAGGGTGTCGTGTACGCACTGTTCTAGGGTGTCTGAAACTATCAACCAATCGTCCAAGTAAAACAGGATCTGGAGCCCGCTCCTGAGGAGAGGATCCAGAGCCTGCTTCACCAGTTTTGAGAAGATCAGCGGCGCGATGTTGAGACCGAAGGGAAGTCTGAACGGCCAAGAATCGCTGGAATCGAGGATGGATAGGAACGTGCCAATACGCATCCTTGAGGTCCAGCGACACTACCCACGACAGAGGTCGCACGGCCAGTCGTACCTGGTGTACCGTCAGCATCCGAAACCGTGTATTTACCTAATTGTATTTACCTAATTGTAGTTTACAGGAGTTGAGCTAAGCTCGTGTTGTCCCGTCTCTCAGTCTACTTTTTATCCAATTTTTTCTTGAAAATATGGATATTCCTTGCCCCTACCACCTCCTCCAGCCCATTCCATTTGTCAATACATCTATAGGGGAAGCTAAACTTCCTGATATCGTTCTTGCAGGTAGGTCTTTTTACTTTGTAGCTGTGGCCTCTAGTTATTCCTGTATCCATAATTAATATATCCTCCCTATCCAGCCTCTCCAGCCCCCGGGTGCATTTGTACATCATTATCATGTCTCCCCTCTCTCTCCTCTCTTTTAGACTCGGTAGATTTAATTTGTCTAGCCTCCCTTCATATGGCAGCTCCCTGAGAGTTGGAACCAATCTAGTAACTGCTCTCTGGATTCTTTCTAACTTGTGAATATGCTTCTTTAGATGCGGGGACCACACCACTGCTGCATACTCCAATCTTGGTCTAATCATACTCTTCATAATTTTCGCTACCATGGTCTCATCCAAGTAGTTCAGAGCAACTTTCATATTCCCGGCCATTGCATACATTCCGCTAAAGAGCTTGTTAATATGTTTCTCTGGCGACAAATTATCTTGTATAATCAACCCTAAATCCTTTTCTTTTTCGGCCTTGCTAATTATATTATCTCCCATCCTGTACTCCCAATTTGGTCTATTCACACTTCTTCCCATATTTAACACATGGCATTTACTTATATTAATTTCATTTTCCACTTGGTGCTCCATTCGTATATTTTATCTAAATCCCCTTGCAGCTCCTCACAACTACTTTTATTTGTTATTTGTCTCATAATTTTTACGTCATCTGCAAACATTGACATGTAGGAGTTTATGCCTATCGGCAGGTCATTCACGTACATAAGGAACATGAGAGGTGCCAACACAGATCCCTGCGGCACACCACTCTCAACTTTCCGCCACGATGAGTAAGTTCCTCTAATGTTGGTCCTCATTTCCCTATCTGTTAAATAGCTCTCCATCCATTTCAGCAAACTCCCCCTGACACATCCTAGCGTCTCAAGCTTAGATAACAATCTCTTATGTGGTACCTTATCGAATGCTTTGGAAAGGTCTAAGTAGACGCAGTCCACCCATCCGCCTCTTTCTTGGAGTACATCTATCACCCTACTGTAATAACATAGCAAACTGGTAACACAAGATGTCCCTTCTCTGAATCCAAATTGCTTTGGGCCGTGAACGACCGCAGCAGTGCAAGTACTGGTACTGAGCTGGATACACAGGCATAGTTTGCCTTTTTCCAGAGGATCTACTGTAAGAAACTGTAAGAAATTATCTTCATTCTCTCCAACATTTTCATCCATCTTTTCCTAATTAGCTTTTCACAAATCTTGCATACAATACTAGTAAGTGAAACTGGTCTATAGTTTAGAGGGTCCTCAGGGTTTCCATTCTTGTATATCGGAATGATATTAGCTCTTTTCCATTCAACAGGAACCTGTCCTTTATCTAAGGAAGCTTGAATTATGTCCCTCACTGGCTCCACTAATTGCTCTGCACACTCCTTTAAAACCCAGGCAGACACTTCATCCGGTCCCATAGCTTTCCTTACTTCAAGTCCTCTCATCGCAGATAACAGCTCATCTCTAGTTATTTCAATCTTACTAAGACCACTCTCCAGTACTCCCGCCTGTGGTTCGTCAAAACCTTCCTCTCTAGTAAAAACTGACCCCAATTTGTTATTACCTCGCACATGTCCGATACATTTTCATACGTCCTAGCATCAACTCTTAATTTAGTAATTTGTTTCTTTACCTTCAACTTACTGTTTATATATTTATAAAATAATCTAGGATCACTTTCACATTTATTTACTATGTTCTTCTCATAGTTCATTTTAACTTGCCTAATTATGTTAACATATCTATTCCTCTCCTGTTTATATTTATTCCGATTACTCTCAGTGTTCCTTCTTCTTAATCTAGCCCAAGCTGCATCACGCCTACCCAAAGCTCTTTTGCATTTCAAATTAAACCAATCTTTCTGCTTAGTAAAATTTCCAGTTTTATATCTTGGGACAAACAGATTGGTTCCTACTCTATAAACCGAAACCGTGTGTTCACGATGTGCCCGTTGAGGGCCGACAGATCCACCACCGGTCGCATCGCGTCGCAGTCCTTCTTCGGTACCAGAAATACACGGGAGAGGAAAACCGGGTGATCGGCTTTCACCTCCCTGACGATTCCCTGCTCGTGCATGGATGTTATCACGTTGACCACCTCCGAAGAGATGGGCCGGCTTCGTTGACAAGAGCTGAGTGGGGGTCTGGACTTCCATCTCCAGGTGAGACCCCTCCGTGCAATCTTCCGCCCCCACGTCCCTCGCGGCCATCGAGGGGCGCAAGGGCGAAAACAACCTGTGGTAGCACCCGAGATGAGGTGAGCGACCCTTTCGGCTAGGCGAGAAGTAGAACAAGGAGGAGATCGACCTGGAGAACCTACACATTTTTTGACGTGGAGGTTCCCCCGGTACGGTCCTTGCGGTCATGAGCGCCACGTTGACCTCCTCTAAAGGGCGAAAAGGGCGGGTCACCCCATCCCCTGTCCGTCGCGTGTCTGACCCCCGTCGAAGTGTGGCCGGAAGTGGAAGGCTGGCCAGCCCCTTCTCGGCGGGGATGAAAGGGAGCAAGAACAGAAGTGCGAGGCGGAACCGACGCTCTGGCCGGCAACTTCCCTTTCCTGCGCCCTTTCTTGGCGGCAGCACCCCGAAGAGGACCGTCAGAAGGACGGGACTGAGAAGACCCTGCTCGCGACACAGCGCGTCGTTGCGTGTCGTAGGCAGGGTCCGCCGACAGAGAAGCGTAGCGTTCCCAAGCATCCTGCGCAAAAAACCCCGACGTATATAGCTCAGAGTACAACAAACCCTGACGAATATCCAAGGGGGCTTTCCGGCAGAACGAGGACCTTACCGTCTGGCGTTGCCGAGTTGCCTCGCACAAAACCGCCATCAGCTCGGGAACCAAAGACACCGCGAGCTGAAGGTGGATCCGCCGAACGTGGTCCAAACCCTCGCGAAGATCGCCCGGTGCAGTCGCCTCGATAAGCCGCAGGTGGTGAACAAATGTCTGGAGGGAACCTAAAAGACAAGATAATAAGTTCGCCACCCTCTGTCAACAGAGGACTTATCTGGGTGAGAGAAGAACGGGTTAGCAATAGAAAAAAATGTCAAGTTTGGGCGCGCTTATCCAGGACCAGAACTTGCCGTCCAATCCGCCGACAGATACAAGAGGAGGCAAAAGCAGTGATGACTCCGGGGGAGGGACTGAAGTAGATCTGTCGACGGATCGGTTGGCGAATTCTAAGGCCTCAGCAAACCAGGCCTCCAATGGGAGAGGGTTATCGAGCACGACGGCTAAGCCAGGCTTACCGTCGTCGCACAAACCTGTCCCATAGGAGGACAGTCCCGTCAACACAGCCAGGGACTGAACATCCTGAAGGATGTCCTGGCGGCTGAAGTCTGACCAGAGCTTAGTCCGAGGAGCAGACGGGGGCTTGGGCTTCACCGAAAAGTACTGAAGGTCAGTCCGTGTCGGGTAAGCCCGCACCTCCACGTCGGCCACCTGACCATCCACCCTGATCGCCCTGAACTGCATCTTGTCATTAATTTGCACCGACCAGCCAGATGGGAGGGCCCTCTCACCTGACGGGAAGCCGGTAGCACGCTCCGGGTGGGAGGCCTGCACCCCCTTCCAAACAGCCAAGGAGCCATAGAGGAGCGGCATGGTCCGCGACGGGACCTTGGCTTTCTGGATGGGGGGCAAGCGCGGACCCTGCCCTAGCAGACGGAGAACCCCCGCACGGGAGACAGTAGGGGCAACCTCCTGAGCTAGGGCAGGAGCAGTACTAGCCGACGACCGGGCAGGCGGAGAAGCTGGACGAGAAGGAATGTGGTCCACTGCAGAAGGGAGGGGGACCGTAGCAGGGGTAGGTTGGGTGAGGCGCTGAGGTTGTGTCGCCGCCAAGAAGCGCGATAAGAGGGAGTCTTGCATCGCCTCCAAGCGCTCGTCGATGCGTGACACAACCCACCCCTGCATAGCCGACAATCGATCCGAGAGAGGCGACCCCCCCGAAGATTGTTCGGCCCGCAGGGGCGAGCGTGAGCGGGAGCGAGACCCACGACACGAACCAGCAGCGTCGCGGCCCAAAGAAGGCGAGCGACGACGGCCGTGTCGCCTCTGAGGGTCTCGTCCCCGATCACTAACGCCCGAGGGGGAAACATCACCATCCCCCTCTTCCAGCGACACGTCAGCTCCTGAGAAAGGGGACCCCGAAACCTCGCTATACTCCACCGAGTCAAGAGGCGGGGTACCCCCCTGGCGAGATGGTAAGTGAAGGTCAGGCATAGAAGAATGAGGAGGAGCAGGATGACGGGAGTGGGAAGGCTGGCCGGGTGTAAGGAGGTCAGAAGGAGCCGCGGGGGAAACAGAGTAAGGATCCCCGGGGCTGAGAGAACAGGGCGGCCCGACACCGAGGCGGAGGAGGGAGGGACCTCCACCTTGGGACGAGACCGTGAAGGAAGAATAGGCACTGAAGCAGGTGAAGTAGGAGGAGGAGAAGCAACTACATCCTGGCGGACCCTCCTGGACAGTGTAGGAGGAGGGAGCAGAGGGCCAGCTACAGCATGAACCTCCGCGCACGTAGAGGACAACGTAAGAGGACGTCGTCTGGGCTCGGGAAGCGGGCGGAAGGTAGTAGAGCCCCTATCCGTAGAGGCCAGCGGAGGGTGCACAGGGGCAGAGCCGCTAACCCCGGCCTCAGGGCGATAACCATGACGAGGGCGATGGGCGTCGTCAAGGCGATCAGGAGGACGACGAGGGGCAGTAGAGGACGGGCGACGAGGCGAGCGAGAGCGTGGACGGAGCTGGGGATCCTCCCGACGATGTGACGACCGGCCGCGGGACCCAGGGGAGAGGGCCCGAGCAGGGAGAGGGCCAGGTGAACGGCCTTCAGTCGGGTCAGGGATACCCAGGGCGACGCGGATCCGGTCGTCAACAAAGGCCGGGGAACGGTGGCCCATAGTCCTAATGTGGTGGGAGACTACCGCCCACACCGACTGAAGGGAAGCAGAGGCCACTGTCTCCGCTGAGGAACCAGGGCTATGGTCCACCACATCCACCAGGTCCATACACGGGCCACACAGAGCAGGGAGGTAGGCCGTAGAGGACACACATTGCGAGTGGCGTAAGCAGGACCTGTGGCTCTCCAAGCACGGGGAGCCACAACCCTGGCGAAAGCAAGGCATCCTACCTGCAATGGAAGAACACACACCATAAGCAGCACGTCGACGGAGTAAGTGTAGAGAATGGCCAAGAAGAACCAGGGAATGAGCATGGGGAAACAGTAACACACATGCAAACCGGTATCCGTACTCACCCTAAACCGGGAGCACAGAGGTAGGTGAGTAGGGCGGGCGAGGCGGAAGAGCACGAGTAGAACCTGCAAAGATGGAGAAAGTGTTAACCACCACTCAACACCTTACATGCAGGGTCTATAACACCAGTAAAGTGCACACACCAATATAGTTACAGGCAACAAGATGACATAAAAAAGGTCAACAGTGAAAGCCAACTATTTCCGCAAATTTGCGGGCCTATTGAGGCATAACCATACCGACACAACCCTCCCGCAAATTTGCGGGACCCCCCAGCGATCGACGCAAATTTGCAGGGAGCCGAAACGTCCCAGAGGACCGAATCGAGCTCCCGCAAATTTGCGGGACCGGCCGAGATGGTCCGGCGCCGAAAAAGCGAGAGGAGCGTCTAGGGAATACCAAAAAAGGCCACAAAAATGCGTCATCTCCTTATGAACTCCAAGCTTGGATGGCCATCAAGCTGAGCAGTGTCTTCCTTGATATATGATCCTAACTCAACCGGTAAAGGGAGAGGCAAGGAAGACACACCAGGGGAGAGGAGGCACATCCCCCAGGAACCACCCAACCCACAGAGATAGAGCAAAGCCCATGAGGAGAAGTGGCAGGGAGGGTGATTTAGCACAAACAGGGGCCCCCCTGGGGTACCCCTGGAGTGGGCAAAAGATGATGAAAGGATGGAGGTGAAACATGAAGGGAAAACAAAAACCAGTAAACGAAACTGGTGAGAAAAAGGGAGGCCTAGCCGTGAGCAGAGAATGTGTCAGGGGCGAAAAAAACCCGCGGTGTGAAGTAGGGGCCCCCCTGGGGTACCCCTGGAATATCACGAACCACCTGTCGCCCAGGCCCTTGAGACACAGTGAAGGCTCGAAAGGGGGGACTCGGGAATAACGCTATAATGCGGCCGACACAAACTCTACAAACAGCACCGCCACCATCGAAATCTCAGATTGTTTACCAAACGTTACACCTTAGGCTATGACAATATGAAAACTCATAGGGGCATAGCAATTCCTGAATGAGAAAACGAGCTAGGCTAAAATAAGCTAAAAGCTAAACTATGCCCAGACTAACAGGAAAAAGAAAATGAAAAGAGAAAGAATGAAAAACATACACGAGGAACGCCAGGCGCCCCCGTACCTTCGGTAGGCTATTTCCACACGCGTCTCCAGTTGACACAGTTAGGAGCCCATTTACGTGTGCCCTAGATCACGTAACATCTGTCTAACAAAAAATGAAGGCCAGATAAGCCGAAACGAACCTAAACAGGGTGAATTTGAAGGAGCACAACAAAAGCGGACTCAAGCAAATGGCGACGCGTGAAAAAATGATAACAAGAGAGGGTCGCTCATGCGCACGTTCGACAAGGATCTGCACATGACGGGATGGGCCTTAACCCTTGGGATCCGGGGGGCCTCATATGAAGTTTGGTATTTTCAAACTTCATAATTCAGTAGCTACTGATTGAGACCACCTAGAGCAGACAATTTTTTTGCAAATTGTTATTGTTGTTGTTGTTGTTGTTCCCCAAGCTGCCTGGCCGAACAGCCCCAAGGCCCCGAGCAAGGCCAAGGCCATAACCGAGCGCCCCCACAGAACCCTCCCCGCCGACCACAATAAAGCCTGGGTGACCGAAGCCACTCCATGGCGGGGAGCTGAGGAGGGTGCGGAAATGCCCGGGAAACCAAAGCCCCACCCAGGGCCCTGTGTCCCTCAGCAATTATGAAGAGAAAGTTGAGGGGCAAGGGAAAAATGTGACGCTTTGGCTTCCAATCTTGGTAGATTGGGAGGTCAATCCACGTTAGAGACGCCGTCACTTGAGATCTAGAAAATATATAAGTAAAAGGAACAGTCAGAGTAAGCTATGGGTATGGCAGAGATTGCTCCGTTCTCTCTCTGATAGACCAGCCCATCACCACATGAATTTGCAAATTGTAGAATGTTTTCTTGTCTGTAGACTGCCGTTGAGATTACATCGCTACGTTGCGTGGTTGCCGAGTTCTGATGATTATATCGGCGACTTTTTAGCCGCGCATTTTGCTGCATATGAGGCCTCCCGGATTCCAAGGGTTAAGCGGTAACTAAGGTAAACCCCTTTTTCTTCTCTTCTATGCTTTTTTCACCTTCGGTGGTAGTTTTGGTTAATGTACAACGTCTCCTAGAGCAAGATAAGGAGTAGACTCTAGACGTTTTCTTTTTTAACCGCGGTTGGAATGACGACATAGCAGTCAAAATAGACAAGTCGTCATTGCAATTAGGTTAATAGCCTTGACGTTGGATTTGCCAAGACTACTAACAAATTGATCCTCTTGCATATTTTACTTCAATACACAAATACTCTCATATCCACCTCATTAACCTTGAGCTCTTTTCTTACATAAATAAACAGTCCTCTTCCGACCTCTGCTCTAATAGCATTCCTCTCATATAACTCAAAACCCTCCAAACTATACTCCACCAGTTCCCTTTCAATTCTAGCATTTTTTGGTCGTACTTCCTGTAAGGCTATGACATCAGGTTTTTCCTCTTCATCCTGCAACCTACATATCAGTTCTCTTTTCTTGTCCTGGGTAAACACATCCACATTACTAAACATAATCCTTAATCCATCTACCATTCCTTCAGCAATTACACCATCCCGCTCCACCTGTCCGTACCCTACTCCCCCCTTAGCACTACTGGGTCTGCCACTTTGTCTCCTGTCTCTCCCTGTGACACCTCCACCCCGTTCTCCTCCTCCGTCACAACTCCTATCACATTATCTTCCCTCCCTGATCTCCCCCTCCCTTCTACTCTTATAAACCACTTCTTCAATTTTCCGTCCCTCACTCTCCAGTAAAAATTTCTCTTATCCTCCTGTGACGCACCCAGTGCTTGGCAACGCAACCTGATTGTACTCCTTGGTACTCCACTGTACCGCCCGTGATCTGGCTACCGTCAGCCGCAATGTATATTGAGTGTGACAACTTATAACTATGTTCTTTGTATCTCTGCAAAGGTCTCGTCATGTGCTAACCAGTGGTGGGTTTTGTTTTAAGCCATGTCGAGACCTTCCATTTAATATGTAGTATCAATAGAGAAGTTGATAGATAAGACAATGGGAGTTCAGAGAGAGAGAGTGAGTTAGGCTTCAGAGCAAGAGGGTAGCAACGCGCCGCGCTGCCGGCCGGGTGGTTGCCAGACGTATGGACTGGTTGGCAGCCTTGCGCTTATAGCTAGGCGCGATAGGGTTGGTAGTCCATTGTTGCCTGCCTGGGCTGTGCCCATGTTGTCGTACAGCACATTGCCTGGAGGCTGGCTGCGTGTTCTATGATCAGGTTGCCTAGAACCTTTGAGATTCTAACATCCCTTGCCCTCTCTTCCAACTTCTCACGGTTGCACTCTTTCTCTCTGACGACATTACTCTCATTTCATTCTTCTCTCTATTTAAATGCATAACCTTCCCTTGAGGTCCTAAAGGAGTTTCAGCACTCACCTCTCGTATTACTCTTAGGACAAGCATATATTTACATGTATTAGATTTAAGGGGTTAATGTGAACAGCGATCTTCTTGATGAGGATAGTTGGTGAACGTTCTACATGTTCACGAGTTATATGCCCTGCTCATCATCCCATTTGTGACTAGACTGGTGCCATGTGTAAGAGCCCGACCATGCCCAGGAGTTGTCTGTAGAGGGACGAGGACTTAGCCTTGATTTGCATACCGAGCCAGGAGCGAGTGTAGCACCCGAGACTACAGCTCGCTCGTAGTGCCGGTATAGTAGAGTAACGTAATTTATCTGTCCTTGTGTTCTCTACAGTCTTCTCCTGGGTTCTCGCTTTCGGTGCTGGGACTCGTTGTTCCTGTGACTTGGCCTGCTAGCTAGAACACATGGGGACGATGAGTGGGATATATCTTTATTTTACTATGCATTGCAGCTCTCTTTAAGTATATATCTATAACACTTTACAATACACATTACTCACACACAAGAGAACACTATTAATACTTTCATGTATCAATTAACTGCACTGTCGTTTTGCTGCTGTGTCCGGAGTTCTGTTGCGTAGGGCGCATACGGACTCGGAGGGGAGACAGAGTGAGAGAAGCGAAGTAGCCTATGCGGTAGTAGGCTACCGGCGCAGTACTGTTGCCTGCAACCTTTTAGTTATTCCAAGTATAGATTCATTATTATAATAAGTGACTACTATTTATGTTCCTCCCATGTGTATTATTAGGTATCTACTGGATCATGAACATCTTGTATGCTACATGCTAGTGCATGTTAGTAGGGGACAGTTAGTGTAGTGCACGCGCTTTCAAGTAGGCGTGTACATTTGTCATTTAGCATTTCACTGTCATACCTTTAGCCTGCTTCTATTCTACATTATTAGAGGCTTAATATTAACGTAGTTTCTTGAGTATTGCATTTCTTTAGTAATAACGTAACCTATAAATGTCTGAGGGAGTTTAGCCTCATAGCCTACCCCTGTTGTACACTTTCGCCGAGTTAAGGTACCTCGTTACCGTAGACGATAACTCTGTAGGGCGTTGGTGCTTTTGTTGTCTGGAGCATATAGTATTTGGGACTGGAATCGAGCGTGTCGTTGTCACTTAAGCCATTTCTGTCCTACGATCAAGAATCCCGAATATGTATTGCCGATCCAGCCGTAACAAAATGGCGACCTTGCACAAGATTCAGTAGTATCCTATCACATGTTTTTTTGGAGAACTATTCTATGCTACCTAGTAGAGCTGGCTAGAATTTTCTTGCATATTGGAGGAATTTTTATTGTGTCATTATTGTATTGGTGGACTTGCAGATTGTTTCGTTAGGTGTCTAGAGTAGAGTCATTCAAGCATCTTTAACATTTTGTGAGTCGAGACTGCAATTAGTAATAAGCACTTTTTTTTGTTTATGAACAGCAATTGTATAACCAGCACTATGTCTAATGACTCATCATTTACGGGGGAGGATAACACGGTACAGCCTAGTGACCAGCAAGTACAGCAGATATTTAGGGAGGGGAGTGTTATAAGTGGAGAGAGAGGGATGCCCGGGCATTTTTGCAGACACCTTTGACCGAACAGCGCCTGCAGGCTATTGATTGTTACGGTCTTCGCTGTTTAGCCACGGTTTTGGGGCGGGACTGTCCTGACAGTTGGCCCAAGAAGAATTTGGTGGCATGTTTGTTGGGTGATGGCGATGGGCGGTGGGTGGAGTGGGGTCTTGGGGGGTTCCCTCCAAGCCTCCATTCCACTCTACCCCTGAGCTGGGCCCTCAGCCAGCGAGTCTTAGCACGATGCAGCAGGAGGGTTCTCAATGGCAAGCTGGCTTACCCGTAAACACGTCTCGGTGTGGATCCCCCATTTTGTGCTCTCCCCCCCAGGCCTGTCTCCTAAGATGTTATTTCAGCTAGAACTAGCTAAGCTTAAGTTGCGAGAGAGTCAACAGGCTAGTATAGAACGGATTAAGCTGCAGGAGACTCAGATACAACAGGCTAGTATAGAACGGATTAAGCTGCAGGAGACTCAGATACAACAGGCTAGTATAGAACGCATAGAGGTTGCTAGAATCCAAGCCAATCAGGATGCAACCAGGTACCAGGCTGAAATGGATGTCGAGAAGTCTAGAGTAGAGACCACGGGGCGTCATCTCGGTGGTGGGCACCGGGTTACAGACTCACTTTCGCATTTAATTAAGTTAGTACCCGCATTTGATGAGACAGCAGTGACTGAGTTTTTTGCTCGTTTCGAAAAGAAGTGTCGTGAGTATGACTGGCCGGAGGTTAAATGGGCAGCATTAGTTTCATCACGTCTAGTGGGTAAGGGGTTGAAAGCCTACGATGCACTGTCACTGGACGAGAGTGTCGTGTATGGACTGGTGAAGGAGGCTGTGCTCCGGGCCTACGAACTGCAACCCGAAACTTATAGATTGAAGTTCCGTGGCGTGAATAAGAAGAGCGACGTCAGTTTTATGGAGCACGCACGGGACTTAACAGATGCATGTAATAACTGGTTTCGGTCCGAGCACGCAGAGTCGGCTGAGGAAATTAAGCAACTTTTCTATCTGGAACAGTTTTACAAATGTACTGGAACCGATCTAACGCTGAACATTAAGGAAAAATGTCCCAAGACAGTAGAGGAGGCTGCCAAGATGGCAGACCTCAGATTATCATTGATTCGTGGTTGCGGTGCCGCTCAGAGGGCTGAGTCAGGGCAGAAGGGGCGCTATACCCCACCCACCAGAGTTTTCGATAATAACAAATCCTATGACACACATAACCACACTAAAAGCATTGCACCTAATAACACCTACAAACACAAGCCTCTCCCGTTTACTAAAGGTCAGGCCCCTTCTTCGCCCGCACAAGGGAAGAAGCCCATTGGGGATGTGAAATGTTACAAATGTCAGAAGCTAGGCCATTATTCACGTGAGTGCCCTAGTAACACTCCCGCTAAGCCGGTGTCATTGGTTCACAGTATCGGTGTGTCTCTGAAGGCTGCAGCAACTGCCCGGGGTAGGTTGTCAGCAGCTGAGGCACACGCGGTAAAGAAGCGTACGGAAGGCTCGACACCTGTCCGGGACACTTTCTGTAGCCATCGGGGACACGGGTTTGTGAGCTGGGGGAGTGAACTACGGAGGGTTGACTTGCTGAGGGATACGGGGGCTTCGCAAACTTTGTTGAGGAACTTCACAGGGAAACCGATAAATGCGGCCAGAGTTGTTGTGGTGCAGGGTATAAATGCTACGAGGTCATACCCACTTGTGAGGTTGGAGTTGAGAGTGGGAGAGGTGTGCAGGGAGCTGGATGTAGGGATCGTTGAGTGTTTGCCAGTTGAGGGCGTCGACCTTCTTCTCGGCAACGACTTTGCGGTGCCCACTTCCGGGACTCCACCCTTAGTCGTTGCCGAGAGGGCGGCCGACGTGGATGGTGAGAATCGGGAATGGGTTGGGAGGTGCCAACAGGATGAGATGGCCTGTGTGGTAACCCGATCTCGCTCTGCGGCTCCTGCACAGCCTAGCACTCAACCTCGGGGACAGTGGAGGAAGGATCAGGAGAAGGTTGCTAAGGGCAGGAAAAGGGACATTGATTCTGCTGCACTTCTCGGTGATTCGGTACTTGGACCTATAATAAACACGGGAGTTGACTCTGGCCCAGATATGGTGTGTAACAAGGCAGAGTTGGGTAAGACTTCGCGTGAGGCAAGAGCTGTAGCGAGAGCCACTAAGGCAGTAGAGCCTACTAGCCGGGGTAATGTCTTATTACAAAACCATCTTGATGCATTGACGCCCGGGGACATAAGTGAGCAGCAGCTGCAAGACGCTAGCCTAGCTCGTTATAGCAATGGTGCCATAGAGTTGGAGGAAGATGGGGATGCGAAGCCGGGAGATTTCTTTAGGCTCAACAGGATATTGTACCGCAGATTTCTAGACCCCAAATCGAAGTGGGAGGGCGGTGCGAGGGTAGTAGACCAGGTGGTTGTTCCAAATAAGTATAGAGAGTCCTTATTGTGTCTGGCGCATGATGTGCCGGTGGCGGGTCATTTGGGGGTAACAAAAACATTGGCGGCATTGGGCAGGTTTTTCTGGTGGCCTGGGGTAAAGGCTGATGTCTGTGCATGGGTGGCTGGGTGTGCGACCTGCCAGACAACGGGGAAGCCTAACCAGACAATCCCGAAGGCACCTTTGTTTCCCATACCTGTCACCGGGCCTCCGTTCAGCAAAGTTGTAGTAGATTTGGTTGGCCCTTTCCTGCCTACTAGTAGTGGCAATAAATTCCTGTTGACAATCATGGATGTGGCTACGAGATACCCAGACGCATACCCCATGAGAAACGGCTCGGCAAAGGCAGTTGTTAAAAACTTATTATTGTTCTGTTCCCGTTATGGATTTCCACGTGAGGTGCAGTCAGACCAGGGGAGCAATTTTACATCCAAATTGTTCAAGCAAACCCTTCAGTTGCACGGTATATGTTCTGTAGTGTCGTCAGCCTACCATCCCGAGAGTCAGGGAGTCTTGGAGCGGTGGCACTCGACCCTGAAGAGTATGCTACGCTGTTACTGTGCAGAACATGACACTGATTGGGATTTGGGTCTGCCGTATGTTCTGTTCGCTGCACGTGAAGTCCCAGGAGAGAGCCTGGGGTTCAGTCCAAATCAGCTAGTCTTTGGCCATAATGTGAGAGGACCTTTAAGTATGGTGAAAGAGATCTGGGAGGGCGAAGAGAAGCCGGGGTCTGTACTTAAATATGTCCTTGAGAGCCGGGAGAGACTTATAGGTTGCATGGCAGCGGCAGGTAATAACTTGGTTAATGCACAGGCGGTCATGAAGCACCAGTATGACGCCAAGGTGAAGCTTCGGGAGTTTTCGGTGGGTCAGGAGGTAATGTTGCTTTTACCTTTGCCTGGACACCCCCTTTCTGCCAAGTTCATTGGGCCGTATGTGGTGGCTAAGAAACTGTCCGACCTTGATTATCTCGTTGCAACACCTGACCGTAGGAAAAAACATCAGTTATGTCATGTTAACCTCATGAAAGAGTATGTGAGACGCCCCTCAGAGCCTCTCACTGTCCCTGTGCTGGCCTGCAGCGGCCAGGGTGGAGAAGGAGGTGGGGACAGTCATGCTGCTGAGGATGATAGCTGGGATTGTGTCATTTCCGCGGAACAGTGGGCGGGGAATACTGAACAAGAGGCTAGGCAAGCTGTAAGTCACCTGCCTGAGCACCAGGGTGCTGCTGTCCTAGGCCTGTTCAGGTCATACCCCTCTGTTTTCGCCGAACACCCAGGTCTCACTACTCAGGTAACGCACGACGTGGACGTCGGTGATAATGTGCCCTTCAAGTCAGTGCCCTACCGTGTGCCCCCGGTAAAGTTGCCAGCTTTACGGGAGGAGTTAAAGTACATGGTTGAGAGAGGGATGATCACTGAAGGTTATGTGAAGTGGACATCACCCGTCACGTTGTAGCCAAAACCTGACGGCAAGGTGCGGTTCTGCATAGATTTTCGTAGGCTAAATGGCTTGACCACTACCAACCCTTACCCTTTGCCTCGAGTTGACGACAGCGTGGACAAGATAGGGAATGCAAAGTACCTTACTAAAATTGATCTTGTAAAAGGCTACTGGCAAGTACCCCTGTCGGACCGAGCTAAGCAAGTTTGTGGTTTTGTGGTAGATGGCAAGACCTACCAATGTAACGTAATGCCTTATGGGCTTAAGAACGCACCTGCCACGTTTCAGAACCTGATGAACGATATTTGTGACGAAATCCCTAACTGCACGGTCTACCTTGATGACGTGATAGTATATGATGACGATTTTGAATATCACCTAAGGCACTTAGAGACCCTGTTTGGGAAGTTGCACGATGCTGGGCTGGTGGTGAACCTGAGGAAGTGCAAGTTTGTAAAGGCTACTGTGCAGTATCTTGGCTTTGTGGTCGGGTTAGGCCGGGTGTGCCCCCCCCTGAGCAAGATACAGGCTATCAATATGTTTCCCAGGCCCACCACTAAGCGCCAGGTCATGCGGTTCCTAGGTATGATAGGCTATTATAGGCGCTTCATCCGGGGATACTCTACTGTCTTAGCACCGTTAACTGATCTACTGTCGAAGTCAGTGAAGTTCTGTTGGGCTGCGGAGTGTCAGAGGGCTTTCGACCTAGTCAAGCACCTGCTGTGTACACATCCGATTTTGAGGGCCCCAGACTTCTCCAGGAGTTTTCAGCTGGCGACTGATGCCAGCGGTGTGGGTGCCGGGGCAGTGTTACTGCAGACTGATTCCGAGGGCTTGGAACACCCAGTGAGCTTCTTTTCTCGCAAGTTTAATTCGGCACAAAGGAATTACTCGACTATAGAGAAGGAGCTTCTGGCTATCGTTTTGTCGCTCAAACATTTCGAAGTTTATGTTCCAGCCTACGGCCCGGTAGTGACGATTTATACGGACCATCATCCCTTGAAATTCCTAAATCAGTTTCACAATCGGAATATGCGGTTGACCAGGTGGTCCCTAATGCTCCAAGAGTATAATCTCAACATTCAGCATATTGCCGGGAGTGAGAACGTGATAGCAGATTGTCTATCAAGGGTTGATGATCCAAGATAGTCGTGCACGGTGTGTGGGTTGAGCAGGAGTAAAATTAGGCTATCATAACGCCGTCCAAAAAGATTATAAAACAATAAAATAAACGAGAAAACTTTTTTTTTTTTTAGTTTTGTAAGTCTTTATTGTTGTAGCATAATGAATGCGATATTGTGTTTTATGTATAATTCACACTTCAGTTGTTGTGCACCTTTTGCAATTAGTGGCAGCTAAGGGTAGCAGGTCGGTTGGTTGCCTGTCAGATTTTGATAATGCTTCTAAGGTCGATTATCTAAAATCTTGGGGGGGCTGTGACGCACCCAGTGCTTGGCAACGCAACCTGATTGTACTCCTTGTTACTCCACTGTACCGCCCGTGATCTGGCTACCGTCAGCCGCAATGTATATTGAGTGTGACAACTTATAACTATGTTCTTTGTATCTCTGCAAAGGTCTCGTCATGTGCTAACCAGTGGTGGGTTTTGTTTTAAGCCATGTCGAGACCTTCCATTTAATATGTAGTATCAATAGAGAAGTTGATAGATAAGACAATGGGAGTTCAGAGAGAGAGAGTGAGTTAGGCTTCAGAGCAAGAGGGTAGCAACGCGCCGCGCTGCCGGCCGGGTGGTTGCCAGACGTATGGACTGGTTGGCAGCCTTGCGCTTATAGCTAGGCGCGATAGGGTTGGTAGTCCATTGTTGCCTGCCTGGGCTGTGCCCATGTTGTCGTACAGCACATTGCCTGGAGGCTGGCTGCGTGTTCTATGATCAGGTTGCCTAGAACCTTTGAGATTCTAACATCCCTTGCCCTCTCTTCCAACTTCTCACGGTTGCACTCTTTCTCTCTGACGACATTACTCTCATTTCATTCTTCTCTCTATTTAAATGCATAACCTTCCCTTGAGGTCCTAAAGGAGTTTCAGCACTCACCTCTCGTATTACTCTTAGGACAAGCATATATTTACATGTATTAGATTTAAGGGGTTAATGTGAACAGCGATCTTCTTGATGAGGATAGTTGGTGAACGTTCTACATGTTCACGAGTTATATGCCCTGCTCATCATCCCATTTGTGACTAGACTGGTGCCATGTGTAAGAGCCCGACCATGCCCAGGAGTTGTCTGTAGAGGGACGAGGACTTAGCCTTGATTTGCATACCGAGCCAGGAGCGAGTGTAGCACCCGAGACTACAGCTCGCTCGTAGTGCCGGTATAGTAGAGTAACGTAATTTATCTGTCCTTGTGTTCTCTACAGTCTTCTCCTGGGTTCTCGCTTTCGGTGCTGGGACTCGTTGTTCCTGTGACTTGGCCTGCTAGCTAGAACACATGGGGACGATGAGTGGGATATATCTTTATTTTACTATGCATTGCAGCTCTCTTTAAGTATATATCTATAACACTTTACAATACACATTACTCACACACAAGACAACACTATTAATACTTTCATGTATCAATTAACTGCACTGTCGTTTTGCTGCTGTGTCCGGAGTTCTGTTGCGTAGGGCGCATACGGACTCGGAGGGGAGACAGAGTGAGAGAAGCGAAGTAGCCTATGCGGTAGTAGGCTACCGGCGCAGTACTGTTGCCTGCAACCTTTTAGTTATTCCAAGTATAGATTCATTATTATAATAGGTGACTACTATTTATGTTCCTCCCATGTGTATTATTAGGTATCTACTGGATCATGAACATCTTGTATGCTACATGCTAGTGCATGTTAGTAGGGGACAGTTAGTGTAGTGCACGCGCTTTCAAGTAGGCGTGTACATTTGTCATTTAGCATTTCACTGTCATACCTTTAGCCTGCTTCTATTCTACATTATTAGAGGCTTAATATTAACGTAGTTTCTTGAGTATTGAATTTCTTTAGTAATAACGTAACCTATAAATGTCTGAGGGAGTTTAGCCTCATAGCCTACCCCTGTTGTACACTTTCGCCGAGTTAAGGTACCTCGTTACCGTAGACGATAACTCTGTAGGGCGTTGGTGCTTTTGTTGTCTGGAGCATATAGTATTTGGGACTGGAATCGAGCGTGTCGTTGTCACTTAAGCCATTTCTGTCCTACGATCAAGAATCCCGAATATGTATTGCCGATCCAGCCGTAACACTCCTCACCCAACTTTCCATTATTTTCATCAGCCTTTTCTTGTAATTCCTTAATTTGTTTTCTTTGTTCTATGCTCAAATCCTTCTTTAGTCTTATATGTTTCAGTTTTTCATTTGTATTTAGCCTCCAACTAAAATTTGTCACCGTCTCTGCCACTGCCCTGGTTTTAAACTGTACCCTTATAGGTCTCATCTCTCCCCTTTTATATCTACCTATCCTACTGACCTCCTCCACCTGCCCTTCCCATCCATATCCATCCTCATCCACACCTTTCATGACCTCCTTCACTGTCTCCATATCCCTCACTTTTCTCACTCCATTATCATTCATATGAGCCTCTATATCTCCATAGATGATTACACCCCTATCACTGTCCATGGCCTCCCTCACGACACTCTCCTTGTTCTTCAAGACCCCTACAACTGCACTCTCAAAACTGTTTTTGGTCATATTAATTTCTTCCTTTTGCTCTTTCATAATATCCTCCAAATCCTTGAATTTCTGTTTACCTACCACCATCCATGCAGTTGACTCCTTTACTTCCTTGAATCGTCCTTCGTATTCCTTCAGCTGCTCCTTCAATGCCATATTCTCTGCTCCCAGTTCATCTACCCTTTTCAATACCATCTCTAGGCTATCATTAACTTCCGAAATAGGCCTGCATTCACTTCCTTCGCTAGGCCTATTCCCTTCCCCACCTGTCACACCACACATTACACACAGTGCCTTAACTTTCTCACCAATATCCCCCTTCCATTTCTCCGTATCACTCATCCACTTTTCCAAATCCTTCACAACAATAATAACCTCTTCTAACTTATTATCTGTGCTCTTAAACCCACAAAAACGTTGTATCTTTTCTTCCACCTCCGTCATACCCGAAATTCCCTCCGCCATGTTTGTTTACAAACTCAACAACTCACAACACTACCGCTGTCCCGTCACTACACACTCTTATTACACTATATATCACCCCTCCACCACACCAATATATCCTCCAAACACTTAACAAATCCTTCCTCTCCTTGCTAGCCCCATATGCACTCGATATTCCGTGAATTACTTATCCATTCCCATGAACATATGCCGGAGCCTCAAAAACTTGCGTCCGCCTTCCACCATTGTGTGCCGCACTCAATGCAGGATTAACGATTGATTAAGGTGAGTTCTTCCAGACTGGTATATCAGAGTTAATGCAAGTACTATTGTGGACATAAGTCCTGCTACACCTGCCTGACAGGGAATCGCGAATTGTGTTGGTAACATTGCTGCCCCCCCCCCCCCCCCCTGTCACCCCACTCCATCCCTACTCTACCACCCTCTCTCAGCCAAACCCCTCCTTCCCTCTCTACTTTTTTTGTTCTTGTTCATGTCTATAAGCCGCTCATTACTTCTCCCTCTCTCATAGAATCATTGTATTTGTATGAATGTTTTCCAAATCTTCTTCCTGAAATAAAATATCATATCTATACATACTTCATATATATATTTGCCATTTTATAAAAACCTAATACTGTATAATATACAGTTTGATAATCCATTCGAATATGGAAGTTTATATGTTCTTTAAGTCAATTACAACTGAGACTTTAATTTACTTTAGCATTATCATATCTCAATTCAGTTATAAATATCTAAGCCCATATATCCCACTGTTTGGAGTAAGCATGCATTTCACTGTTAAAGTTTATTAACACACACACAAAATAGATTCCTTTATTTAATTCATTGACTATTTAAAGTCTTAAATATGGTTACGTGTGTACTCTCAATACACGCCTGACCCACCTCCCCTTTAACTACTGTACGCTCACACTTATCTATTCATATTTCGTAAATAGTCAACTCAAATACACGGCAATACACATTAATAAGATTGATGATATTTGGGACAGAGAGGGAGAGGTAGACCGAATATGAGGTGGAAGGATGGAGTGAGGAAGTACATGAACGAGGGCGGTGCTGGTTGGGGGGAGGGGCGTCGACTGACTGGGGACAGAGGTGCATGGGGGCGGTTCGTTCGTGGCCACCCCTTCGGGGATCACGGCGTCAGGCAATAGATAGATAGATAGATGATATTTGGCGTTTTTCAACTTCCTCGGCGAACACTGCTCCCTCCTAGAATAACTCCTTCCGTATCGGGGTTGTGTTTAGTTCTATTACAGCTATATTTACACAATTTCATACAGATAAAGAACGATCTGTGGTATTTAGACAAATAAATTTGAGCTAGTATGAATCCTTATGAGTGATACACTTCCTTCCTTAATTGAATACATACTTTTAAATATAGCTATTCTCCATTCACTTGAACCATGCATCTGGCTCCTATTTGGTGTTTGTATCGACGTTCATGATTCCCCATCTTCTCAATACCCTAGCTCATTGGCCTAGAAGAATTGCAGAACTGATAATGTTTGTGTTATTATCTTTATTATTATATATTCATTCATTATACTGGACACGATTTAAAAAAAATCATGATTAATTAACAATCTACATTCTACAGTGTTATCCGAATCTTAAAGGTGGGGGCTCATGGGTTGAGATAAACATGGAATGATAATCGCCAAGCTGTACATAATTATCTTGCAAAATGCAATGGCACTGAAATAATTATTAACAATGGTATACAGGATTTTGTGGATCGTCTATACCGGGCCTGTATTTACCTAATTGTATTTACCTAATTGTAGTTTACAGGAGTTGAGCTAAGCTCGTGTTGTCCCGTCTCTCAGTCTACTTTTTATCCAATTTTGTCTTGAAAATATGGATGTTCCTTGCCCCTACCACCTCCTCCTCCAGCCCATTCCATTTGTCAATACATCTATAGGGGAAGCTAAACTTCCTGATATCGTTCTTGCAGGTAGGTCTTTTTACTTTGTAGCTGTGGCCTCTAGTTATTCCTGTATCCATAATTAATATATCCTCCCTATCCAGCCTCTCCAGCCCCCGGGTGCATTTGTACATCATTATCATGTCTCCCCTCTCTCTCCTCTCTTTTAAACTCAGTAGATTTAATTTGTCTAGCCTCCCTTCATATGGCAGTTCTCTGAGACTTGGAACCAATCTAGTAACTGCTCTCTGGATTCTTTCTAACTTGTGAATATGCTTCTTTAGATGCGGGGACCACACCACTGCTGCATACTCCAATCTTGGTCTAATCATACTCTTCATAATTTTCGCTACCATGGTCTCATCCAAGTAGTTCAGAGCAACTTTCATATTCCCGGCCATTGCATACATTCCGCTAAAGAGCTTGTTAATATGTTTCTCTGGCGACAAATTATCTTGTATAATCAACCCTAAATCCTTTTCTTTTTCGGCCTTGCTAATTATATTATCTCCCATCCTGTACTCCCAATTTGGTCTATTCACACTTCTTCCCATATTTAACACATGGCATTTACTTATATTAAATTTCATTTTCCACTTGGTGCTCCATTTGTATATTTTATCTAAATCCCCTTGCAGCTCCTCACAACTACTTTTATTTGTTATTTGTCTCATAATTTTTACGTCGTCTGCAAACATTGACATGTAGGAATTTATTAGTGGCCCCTCCATCATTGACGAACATGCCTATTACATAAGGCATCCTCTTCAAACACTAATCCGCCGTAGTTTGAATCTACCGCGCAGAGCATTTAAAAACTGAGGAGCCTTCATCATGAGCGCACGCGACCTCACTCATGGCTTCAGTCATTATGAATTGGGTTCTCACTACGAAAAAACTTCGTAAAAAATAAAAAGAAAAAGAAAATAAGAATAACTATCTAATAAGCTTTCCATCATATCGTGGATGTACTTGTGTGGATTTCTGACCAGACGCTGATTCAGGCGTCATTCCTCCTTCTCTGCTCTGCGTTCAGCCTGCCCGGACGTGTCTCCCCACGCTCCGCTGATTCCGCATTTGTTGCGTCCCTAGTGAGTTTTTTCTCATTTGTTTACTCCGGGATGTATCGAGTAAGGTTAGGATATGCGTAGCAGGAGTGTCCTGGGCTGGTTGCCAGCAGTGCAGTGTATTTTGGGTCGTGTGTTTGGGGCATCTATTTCGGATGTTCCCTCGTGGTCCTGTTGTGGACATGTGATCTTTTTCACAGTTAGTTAGCTTGTGTTGCAGGCGGCTTTCATTACGCGTTAGTTATTGCTGCCTTTTATCTGTCTGATGGAGTGAGGAACTACATGAACGAAGGCGGTGCTGGTTGGGGGGAGGGGCGTCGACTGACTGGGGACAGAGGTGCATGGGGGCGGTTCGTTCGTGGCCACCCCTTCGGGGATCACGGCGTCAGGCAATAGATAGATAGATAGATGAGGTAAGCTTTGCTTACTGACGTTCCCAGCGTATTTTTCTTCACTTAGTGAAGTTTTTTCTGGGTCCCGAGTCAGTCTTCCCTTTGCCGGAAGTATTTGCTACAGTGGTGTGTTGGCGGTGGTTCCTGTTGTGATATTTCCAGTGTTTTGTGTATATTTCAAAATTTATTATGCCGTCTACTTAGGCCTAGCCAGCCACGCGTAGCTTTTGCCACATGTACAAGTGTTATTGTTTATTATTTATAAATATGCCCTACTGTGTCATGTGTATCCGGGTTTTAGTTGTGTATTGGCTAATTCCTCGGACTATGTTTGTTCCTGGTTTAGTTGTGTATTGGCTAATTCCACGGATTATTGTGTGGACTTAGGTTAGTCGTGCGTGGCTTCCTTCGTGTCCGTTGTACGATCAGATGGTGTCTGTTCGGGGTGGGTTTCCTTCCGGCGGGTTTTTTCTCGGTTTCACCATGAAAAAAACCCGGCCGAGAGCCGTGTTGGGCCACACGTGGTTTTCACACAGGCTTGTATTCCCGGCGATGAGGTGTCTGTGGCTCTCCAGGACTGCGTCTCTGTTGGTACCTGGTTTCAGGCACCCTTTGATTCCCGGCGGAATGACTGTACCCATCTATAAAATGCTGTTCATACGAACATACGTTATGTAGTTTTTCTACCAGGTTTTACAAAAACCACTTGAAAAACCTAGCTGTGTTAAGGGCTTTCCTCCCCGGCGATCTTTTACAAAGAAGTGGGGACAGGAACTTATGGGGTTATCTTTTTGACATCTCACCCGGCGGGTGTACCTTGGTAGGGTGGGATGAACAACTAAGTCAATTAGTTCATTAACCATTCCATTTTAAGTGATACTATATGTATCGCCGCCTTTATTCTTACGGCGATTGAAGGTTCAATTAGGGTTAACATCGTTTTTCACACCCGGGGGTGCTCCTAGGTGGAGGAAATAAGGAATTTACAATTCAATTTCGAGTTAACCACTTAATTTAGTGATACAATTAGGTATCGCCGCCTTCAACCTTACGGCGATCTTTTTGTGACAATTCGTTAGGAATCAGATCTCGTGTCAGCCCGCCCTGTGTTATTCTACTAAAATATTTCAAGGGCCGGCGTCTTTATGGGGGGTTGTTTTTGTTCCAAAAATTGAATCTTAAGACAGTCACCACCAGAAAGACTATAATCGCCATGCTGGACAGTTATATTATGTCAGAGGGTATTCTTCACTTTCTTCAAAAGATTTGCTTAGATATTCTGAACCCCGCCGCGTAACGAGCTGTGATCATTGTGTCATTACATCTCGTTATCCGGTGGGTTATTAACACTTGTGCGAACATGTTGGGTTAACCTTATGAGCATTAATTCCTGGAAATTTTTTTTTTTTCCAGAGCTGGGCTCCGGCGGACCAATACAGACCCGGCGGTAGTTTCCCCACCAGTCTCTGTCATGGCTACCTCAGCCCCAGTCTTTGCTTTATGCACTACCCCTGATTGTTCCGGTATCCCTATTTTTGCGCATACCCGTTGCATAAGGTGTGTTAAATGTCTAGACCGTTCAAGGGGTCTCTGGGTTATGCGTAATTGTTCTTTTTGCTCCCAATTAGCTATCAAGGTCCTTTGCGATAATGATAAGACCGCGGCAGTAGCTTTAAGAGAAGTACGGCAGCAGATGGCAGCTTACACTACGATTGTTGCGCATAAATCACTTCAATGTGACAACGTCCATCTTTGGGATCGATTGCTGTTTGAACACCCTCCCCCCCTAAACGTTCCTCTAGAGTCACGAGTTATAAGCCGGCGGAGACTGGTCAGGGTTCTGTATCTTCGGCTACTACACCAAAACGTCCAAGAGAGCCTACACCCCCGGCGTCCGCCTCATCGTCTCGGGAGAGATCTCGGTCTCGGTCACCTCTCAGACGCCAGTCTTCTAGTCTTGCCTCTTCACCAGCGAGTAAGAAGAGTAGGACGGAAAGTTCCACCAGTGGTCACGGCGAGGATTCCTCCAAATCTAAGAGTAGTTCTCGGTCACACCGTAGCCATAAATCCTCCAAAAAGGATTCCCATAGGAGACAGTCCTCCCTACATTCACCAGCTTCTAGTGCCTCTCATAGTACCTCTACCTCAGGCAAAGTTTGTGTTAGGCCTCAAGGGTCCAGTGCGGTGCCGGTCCCTAAAGAGGATTTACCTAGTAATATTCTAACCCTGGAATTGGAAAGTTCAGGTGGTTCAATAATTGAGAATGTTTCAGACTCCCAAGAGAGTGTAGGCCAGGGCCTCGGTGTTTGGCGGTTTGCTCAGCCAGGGTCTGACCACCCACGTCCGACTCAAACGAGTCACACAGTAGCTGATGTCCACAGGGACGCGGCGATCCCATCCTCTATTCCTGACTTATCTTGGCACAAGGTACCCCAGCTTCGGCGGGGTCTTCTCAGGAGGATCAGGAGGAAAAAGACGAGGTTTCTATAATTTCGGAGATGGAAGGGCAAGAGTCAGGCTCAGGCTTAGACGCCGCGCAGGATAGTAATGATTCACCTGTAAGTTCATAATCTAACCAATTTGTTACTGCGCAAGAAATTAATGGGCTACTTACTGATGCTTTATCTAAAATTTTTGGCCAACAGCAGGAAACCCCCACTATGGACTTGGGGGCTCCCACGACAAGTTCTACGGTACAGCCTCTGATGACTTCGATTGCTTTATCTAAGATCCCTAACCCTCCCACTCTGTCACCATCAGGGGTTACTAAGCCTGCTACGGCGGCATTGACAACTTCAAATGTCAGGGTCATCACGGACGTCAATCCACCCCCTCTAGACAAGGCGCCTCTCAGAAAGGTAGCTATGCCCTTGCTTTATGGACCAGACGAGTCATGGGTCCTTTTGACCCCCACTAACCCAGAGCTCGCCCAACCTACCTTGTCAGGGGAACTCCCGGTACCGCGTGAGTGGGTCATCCAGGGCAATAAATCAAAGAAATTGAGGGCCTTGGATATTTTGGGGAATGTACTAGACGTAAACATCAAGGCTATACCTAGTTATTATCACCAAGACTATTTTGTGTATGCTACTAAACCAGCTTTACCCCCTGCCTCAGCTTCAAAACTATTTTCAGACTGGTCTAAGCTGGATGGGTTTAATGATATTAAGACTCTGTCAGCTCTTACTCCTGAACTTGATTTACAGACCGTCACAGACGAAGCAGCTAATCCAGTTTTGAAGGTGGGGCAGTTGGGGCCAGGACCTTGGGTAGATTGGGAGATAGAGGCTCAAAACTTTGCAACCACATTCACTTCTAAATCTTCCCACCAGATCCCTCAGGACACTCATTCTTGGTTCTCCATGCCGGTAGGTTCTGCCGGCGGAGTCCCAGCAGCCTTGTTTTCTTTCCTAGCTGCCCCTAAGATTAATCTTTGTGAGCTAAAAGACCCCTTCACTACCCCTACCCCTACTCACCTAGACAGAGAATTTAGGCTAAGGGGGAAAGCTTTTCGCCTGTTCTCTCAGTACATAGTGTCTCAACAGGTGGCTAAGTCTTTACTACGGTCCACTCAGGCAATCGCAGACGCGGATGCCAGAAGATCGGTTGAATTATCCCGGCGACTGCTCCTCCAGTCGTCAATCCAATCCTTGGGTGACATACGCACCGCCTTGCTTGAGGCGGTACGAGCAAGACAAGATCTCAGAATGTCTTTAGTTCGCAAGCTACCTGATCGCATTGCGAATCAGGTGATCATGTCACCAGTGCTTACTCCCTCTTTAATGTCCCCTGAAGTGTGGCGAACGGTGTTCAATATGGCACAGGCCGTTAAGCACAGTCCCACTCCAGCTAAGAAACCTGCATTTAACTTCCCCAAACCTAGGCCAACTGCTAAAGCTCAGCCAGGGGGATCTAAACCCTTTCTTCTGCCTAAGTCCTCCCACTCCCCCCAAGGTCAGTACAGGCATAGACAGAGTCGGTTTTCAGGTCAGAGAGGACGCGGCCAGCATAAGCCAGGTCAGGGCCAGTCTTCGGCCAACACCAGCCAACACCAGCCAGCCGGCAAAGCGTCCAGCACCACCAACCCCACCATCAAAAAACTAAAGTCTCTCTCACTCCCGGTGCCAACCTTAAGGCCGGAGGACCCGAGGGTAGTACAGCCGGCGAACCCTTGTCTGCTAACTGGGTCGTTCCGAACGTGTCACCAAGCATGGCCTTTAAACACTTGGGCACGGATGGTGGCACGCAAGGGCATCACTTGGCAGTGGCTCCGGCGACCTCGCTTACGTCAGCCGACAACGGCGAATTTTGTTTCTTTAGAGGTGGAGTCACTGGTCCAGGAAATGATTGCCAAGAATGTCATCATCCCGGTCCCCCCAAATTACCCTGTATTCACGTCCAAACTATTTTTGGTTCCCAAAAGGGACAGTGTTCAGATGAGGCCGGTCATAGACCTGTCTTTTCTGAACCTTCACATTCACAACGAATCTTTCAGAATGTTAACAGTACACCAAATCAGGCTAACACTTCCGCCGGGAGGTTGGATGTGTTCACTAGACCTGACAGACGCCTATTGGCACGTCTCGGTCAACAAAAGATTTCAAAGGTTTTTGGCCTTACGGATCAGGCACCAAAATTTTGTTTTTCAAAGGATGCCGTTCGGCTTGAACCTAGCACCTCGATTATTCACGAAATTAGTCCGGCAAGCCCTGATACCATTGTTAAAACAGGGGATCAGAGTGTTGTGGTATCTAGACGACTGGCTGGTAGTGGCAGAGACACAACACTTATGCATAAAACATGTCAATATTATTTTAAATCATGTCAAAACTCTAGGCTTCAAGGTAAATCTGGTAAAGTCAAACCTTGTTCCCTCACGAGTAATTCAGTGGATAGGGCTGGTCTGGGACACGGCCGCTCTCACTCTGAGTCAGAGTGTGGACAATCGCAACAGGTTTCGCAGGAAACTGTTCATGTTTCTTCACAGTCTGACTACGACGCGGAGGGTCTGGGAGTCTCTGGTAGGCTCTCTCAACTGGATTCAACTAACTGTCAAGTTGGGCCGGTTGAAAGTAAAACGATTAATATTGGAAGGCAACAAATATTTCCCGCTCTTACCGGCGGAAAAATTATGGCCCATCCCGAAATTAATCCACACCTTGCTAGCGGTCTGGGCAAAGAGGGAAACGTTGCATTCAATAATGTCATGGACCTCTCCTCCACCAACGGTATGGGTAGACACGGATGCGTCAGGCACAATAGGGTGGGGATTTCAGTCAAATCAGGGGCACCAGGGTCAGGGGCTTTGGTCCCACTTAGAAATCGCTCACATCAATGTCAAAGAATTACTAGTCCCCTTGTATTTCCTTCAGGCTCACGGGCCGGCGTTACAGGGCAAGTCGGTGGCCTTCAGGATGGACAATCTGAATGCAGTTCACTGTATTCAGAAACAAGGATCAACGAGGTCAAGGAGGTTGCTAAACGTGTCGGAAGAGATTTTTACTCTCGCCAACAGACTAGACATTTACATTCACGCATCTTATCTCCCAGGCGTAGCGAACGTCTGGGCAGACGCTCTGTCCCGGAGACAGAGCACGACAGTAGAATGGGAGCTCAAGCAACCCATTTTCAACCTAATGATTGCAGAGCTCTCCCATCCACAAGTGGATCTTTTTGTGTCTGAGGAGACTCACAAACTCCCTCTATACCTCACCCGCCGGGCGAAAACGCCGGCAGGGGGGCCAGACGCCCTAGTGACAGACTGGAACAGATGGAGCTCCATCTATCTGTTTCCGCCGCCAGATGCGTCACTAATGTGCCACGTAGTGAACAAACTACGAGATTATCGAGGCTTAGTCTCGCTAATCGCGCCCCTGTGGCCGGCGCAGTTGTGGTACCAGCAATTGAAAACGTGGTGCCCGGACCCGGTGTCGCTCCCGGTCGGGTATTTCCACTTAGACACGATTGGCAACCTAGCGACCTCGCTGACTTTTGCATTATGGACATTCAGGAGGCCAAGTGGCTAGCACCATACGGTAGAGATGTGACCAATAAATTAATCAATCAATATACTCAGTCTACGAAACGACAGTATCACTCACATTGGCAAGCTTTTACTTCCTGGATCATCAGAACGGAACAGAATGTGCCGTCAGTGGCTTTAGTTTTCAATTATTTAAATTATCTGTTTGAGCAGAAACATTTATCTGTGGTAACATTAAAAAATCACTTAACTGCGATTAGAGTGCCCTTTTTAGACCTGACAGGTCTCTCCATACCGGTGGCGGAGGAAACAGGTTTTATGAGAGCTTGTTTTAAACTTCGCCCACCTCCCCGTCAGCTCATGCCTACTTGGTCTCTCGACAAAGCCTTGTCTTTACTTCACTCTCGTCTGTACCATAATACTGCAGACTTTGCATTACTCTTAAAAAAGGCGGTTTTCCTTATGGCTTTGGCCACCGGGAACAGAGTGTCTGAGCTGGCGGCGATGAGCAACACACCTAATTGCCTTAGGTTTGGCAGACTTAATGAATGTATTTACATTGCACCTTCCCCAGGTTTTGTAGCCAAGAATGAGCACAGTGCACACGTGTTTTCTGAGTTCACGGTGCCGGCGTTAAAAAGGGGTAAGGTGCATCATAATCTATGTCCAGTGCAAGCTCTAACCAAATATTTGAGAGTAGCTCCTCTTAACCCCCAAGGTGCTTTATGGGTAGCAAGTACGGGTAAACGCTTACTTAAACGACGATTAGCCTCTCTTCTGGTCGAAGTCATTAAAGAGAGTAATCCCGGCGTTGTGGGTAGGGCCCACGATTTACGCAAATGGGCAGCTTCTTTACGTTTCCTGAAAAAAAAATTCAGTAGAAGATATCGCGTCCACTCAGTTGTGGGCGTCTAATCATACGTTTTTGTCTAGATACTTGTCAGTTGCTCTAGACAAGCCTTCCTTACCATGTATAGCTTTAAGGCAGAGGGTCTAGGTGGCCCTGCAGTCACTTTTGTGTATTTTCACGAGAAGGGGGGGGGGTGCAGTCAGCTGACATAGGACACCCTAGACCCCGCCGGAGTATAAGAGCTGTGATACAATTTAAGGTTAATGTGATATGAAAATTTCTCAGCGAGAAATTGTGCTAGTACAATGTTAGTACAAAACAATGGTGTTGTTATAGTAGTTTTAGCTGCGAAAGCAATCTAATATTAAAATAGTGGAGATCCTTTGCAATTTACCTCCATGATTATTTTGGGGTTTATTATGTGCACATATAAACTTATAACTTGTTATTTTTGTCACCACTCGTTGAGTGGGGTGCCTTTGTACCTGCAGATCTGTGTTCAGAATCTTCAGGGTTACCCATTTTTTGTCAGACAGGCTTCTTTGAAGCACGCACCTGCCTGAACCCCTTTTTCTTGTATATTTTTGGCCTACGCCACATTTAAATATATTTTTCAAAAGTAAGAATACTATGTGGTTGTTTTTTATTATCTGCTTTTATAGAGTTATGATATGATTACGAATGTCCCCCTCCAGTCTTAGAAATCAGGCATGTTCGTCAATGATGGAGGGGCCACTAATAAATTATAGGTTTGACTCCTGTAAGGAGATAAAGAAAACCTAATATTTAGTAGTGGCCCCGTAATCATTGACGACTGGGGCCCTCCCGACCGTCCCCTTCCCATTCGTTGATGTATTAAGGATTTTGGTTTACTTGATATGTCAGTGAAGGAGGAATGACGCCTGAATCAGCGTCTGGTCAGAAATCCACACAAGTACATCCACGATATGATGGAAAGCTTATTAGATAGTTATTCTTATTTTCTTTTTGTTTTTATTTTTTACGAAGTTTTTTCGTAGTGAGAACCCAATTCATAATGACTGAAGCCATGAGTGAGGTCGCGTGCGCTCATGATGAAGGCTCCTCAGTTTTTAAATGCTCTGCGCGGTAGATTCAAACTACGGCGGATTAGTGTTTGAAGAGGATGCCTTATGTAATAGGCATGTTCGTCAATGATTACGGGGCCACTACTAAATATTAGGTTTTCTTTATCTCCTTACAGGAGTCAAACCTATAATTTATGCCTATCGGCAGGTCATTCACGTACATAAGGAACATGAGAGGTGCCAACACAGATCTCTGCGGCACACCACTCTCAACTTTCCGCCACGATGAGTAAGTTCCTCTATTGTTGGTCCTCATATCCCTATCTGTTAAATAGCTCTCCATCCATTTCAGCAAACTCCCCCCAACACATCCTAGCGTCTCAAGCTTGGATAACAATCTCTTATGTGGTACCTTATCGAATGCTTTGGAAAGGTCTAAGTAGACGCAGTCCCTTCTCTGAATCCAAATTGCTTTGGGGTTATTATCTTCTTTCTCTCCAACATTTTCATCCATCTCTTCCTAATTAGCTTTTCACAAATCTTGCATACAATACTAGTAAGTGAAACTGGTCTATAGTTTAGAGGGTCCTCAGGGTTTCCATTCTTGTATTAAAATGTAAAACTTGCAAACTAAACAAACCAAAATTGGGACAAGGACAATATAAAGTCAAATTAAATTATCAAAATCGCTATGTGGAAACAACGCTTACAAAAATGAAAATTATTAAATAAAAGAACACAATCCACCACATAGGGTGTACATTACTACATGAGCAAGTTAATCTGTTTCCCAAGCAAACTAATCGCACATATAACAACGCGCTATCGTCACGTTAAAGGAAGTAGTCAAGTTTGGGAAGTCCGGGACGTTCTGGCAAATTTTACTAAACTCTGCATGAATAAAGAAACTACATGTTAAATGTCAAAATATTATTTAAAATCAAATTTGCAACATGACAAGACATTAACAATAGTACAAAATACAAATATTGATAAGATATCTATACTATTACAAAATAATATATAAAATACAGTACAGCACTCACTAACGATAGTGCTATCGGGTAGGTACCTGTAAGCATAGCATGCCTCAAGTGACCCCTATCAATAACTACCCTACAAGTAACCTACATTTATAGCACAAATAAACTAAGGAAATCGCAAAAGTAAGCAATTGATACTATCGACAATGAATACATATAATATAAAGACAAATAATTGCAAAATATGAAGTAACAACAGATTTAAACAAAGAGTACTCTTTTAACAAGAACAATAAATTTAAAAAATCATCAATATTAATATTAATAATAGAAAAAGAAAAAGATAAACAATAAATACAGACAAAAAACAATAATACAGACAAAAAGTAAGCAGAGGTTATACAAGAAACTTCAAGTTAAAAATGCTTGATTAAAATTATTGATGTCAAATTTTAGAATACAGTCACAATAATTGACCCTAAAAAGATTAAATTTATGGAACAATTTACTTGCCTCAAAACGTCTGTCCACTAAGAGTCTGTATAGTAACCTAGCTCTAACCCAAAAGTCATCTACTTTAGTGCAGATTTTACAAAATCTTATTAATTGGGAATAAAAACAATTATAAGTTATTTTACTATCGATATTACTACTAGGGAAAGGAAAGTTTATTACGTTAAAATTAAAATCATCAACTTTGTGATATACTTTAAGTATGCACTGTTCATTAACAATCTCTATATTTATATCAAGAAAATTTTCAACTTTATAATTTACGTTACATTGTGTGAGGGGAATAGAATTAGGGTAAATAAGTTTAGCAACTTGATTAAAATTTAACAAAGTGCAAACAAGAATCATCAATATATCTACTATTATTACTTAACAGTTTAGCAAGTGCTAATTTTTCTGGGATTTTATTTTTCTTGCTACTGTCAACTAAGTCTTTTATATATTTAAATTCTAAAGCAAGCAAGAATAAGTCTGCAATTAAAGGGCTAGCATTTCCACCCATAGGAATTCCTAATATTTGTTTGAAAATGTACGGCCCGAATCTAACATAAGTATTGAAAAGGAGGAATTTAAGGGCATCTTTAAGTTTAGTTCTATCAAAATATACAGAACTAGTGGGAGTAGAGCTAAGTGATGCATTATTAAAATATGTATAAACATTTATGAAATAATTACCGTTCCTAACGAACCTGTCAAAGTGCAAATCTATAATAAAGCAAAGCTCTGAATATACTAAATCTAAAGGCAAATTGGTATACAAAGTTGAAAAGTCGAAGCTATGTACCGAGGTAACTTTCGGCATGGTATTTATTTTATCAATAACTTCTAACGAATTGTCAACACTCCAATAATAGTTAATGCCAGTTCTTCTCATGATGGTATTACAATATCTTTTATGAGTACTTTTAATGTATTTTAAGCAATTTACGACTTGTTCTGATAGAGTTTTAGTGGTAGCAAATTTTGCTCCGGCAATAAAGCGATATTTATAAGGTCTTTTATGAAATTTAGGTAACATGTATAATTTTGCAATGCACTTGTTCTTATCAGAAAGTTTAATATCAAATGTTATATTTTTCTTGGTATGTTCATCGATTAAGTTATCAATATTCAGATTATTTTGAATTTCATAAACAGAATTACCGCAAATATTTTTACGTAATATGTTGCCCTTAACCTCTGAAGTGCGCATGGGGGTAATTGGAAACGTCCCCCTGTGCTGACGTATTTCCGTCACTAAAATATTCATTGTGCCATTAATAGCATTAATACTTATCCATATGCGCCTATTATGGGTTGATTATAAAGGTATTAACCTGAAACAACAATAAAACGAGTGAAAACAGCGTTTGGATGGTCAAAATCGGAGATATAGCCCGCGAGTTGTATAATGTATGGGTGAGGCAAGCTGCTTTCCCGCCAATTTCCCCCAAGGCCACTGAGACACAGTCGATCGATACTCTCTCTCTCTCTCTTGCACTCGCTTGCCATCAGTGATGACAACACCCTGCTTGCAACTCGCTAATGTTAGCACGAAAATATACCTCAGAATAAGGGAATAACAGGGAAAATAGGTGATAACTGAAGGAGAGGAGGAAAGTGGGGAAGGAGGGGAGGTAGAGGACTGAGATTTTGCATGGCCCAGGGGCCAAAAAAAAATAAAAAAATAAAAAAATAATTTTTATTTTATTTTTTTTTTCAAAGTTGATTTTTGTTTTCACTCACTCATAAGAGTCTCCCCGCAGTCCGCCGGGGGAACTCTTAAGAGTCTCCCCGCAGTTCCCGGGTTAATACCTAATTCTTTTTTCATGTTTTCAAGATAAAATTTCTTACATGTGAAGCTATAATTATTGCTGGCTTTATCTACTGTAGTGATTACAAAATGTTTATGTAAATTTATTAAATCAGCTTTAAGCTCATTATAATTATAGTCTATAAAATCTGAAAGATTAAATTCATTTTTAAGCGAGAAAATTTTATTTCTAATTAACTTAATTAATAATTTAGACCATGCTTCTAGTTCTCTCGCATCGCAGCACGCAATTTCTAACAATTTATCTTTTAATTTATTGACTGAAAAAACAATATCTTTTAAAATTATATCCCATGTTACTTTATTACTCCCTATTCTAAATTTAAACCCTTTACGACATAGCTCCGCTAATTTGTCGTTTGCAAAATGTTTAACTAGTTCTACATCACCTGTTAATATGTGACATATCGGACTATAAATGAACTTTGCTAGTGCATCACGTCTGCTAGCTGGCATATCCATGATTCTTTCACACACGCATTTATTATTATTGAAAATATCATTATCTGAAAGATTTCCTAAAACTTTGTTATAATTACAAATAATAGACCCAACAGGTCGTTCATATGAATACACTATTAATGGTTTGAAATCTTTACAACCATCTGGTAACATGGACTTAACTTTCTTTGAATTAATAAGACTGTTAACATTAATTTTGTCTAAAATTTTAGAGGAATAATTTAAAGTGGACATGACTTTATCTTTAATACGGTTATCTTTGGATTTCTTAGAATTAGCTCTAATATATCCCATAAAAGCAAAGACTATATTCTTAAATTTATTTGTGAAATTATGTTTATTGTTTAGAATATTTTCTATAAAAGGAGCAAAACTTTTCTTTTGTAGGCCTTTCAATGAATCTTTTAATTTTTTAATTCCGAAATTTCGAGATAATGAATATAAATTATTAACAATAATTTTAATATCAGACCTGTTTTTCTTTTTATTAAATGTATTTAGTCTTCTATTACCGTGTCTACCAGGTCTTCTGTTTAAAACAGGGAAGTTAAAATATGGGTTATTAAAATAGTTTTTTAATAAATCTTTATACAAAATGTTGCCTACATTTTTTATTTGATTGTTAAGTCCAAATGGATAGATGGTCATTAATTTTCCAATCCAATAATTTTCTCTATCTAAAACATTTTGATTACTTTGAACAATTTCTATAATTTTGTATTTACAATCAAATTTAGTACAATCTGTGTTAAAATGCTTATATAGAAGAATCTTGGAGTCGATGCCGTTCTTAATTCCTGATCTATGCCCGTAGGCTCTTTCTCTTAAACATTGCTCCGTCTTTCCAACATATTGTATACCACATTTCTCACAGGTTATTAAATAGATAACATTCTTTACTTTACATGGAGATGTTACATTAACAGAAGAATTTAAAAACAAAATGTTTGTATTGGTAATGTAACTTTTAAATAATGTTTGATGTTCAAAATCAAATTCATTCACACAGAGTTTACATTTACAGTTATCATCGAAAAGACGCCGGTTATTTTCATTATTATTATTCATTTTTAAGTTTTTATAATTTTGCCGGGTGCGAGGGTACAGAGAATTATTCTGACACATAGTCCGTGGCCGGTCCTGGTTCGTCAACGAATACAAGTAAAGGAAGTAAAGGAATGATATTAGCTCTTTTCCATTCAACAGGAACCTGTCCTTTATCTAAGGAAGCTTGAATTATGTCCCTCACTGGCTCCACTAATTGCTCTGCACACTCCTTTAAAACCCAGGCAGACACTTCATCCGGTCCCATAGCTTTCCTTACTTCGAGTCCTCTCATCGCAGATAACAGCTCATCTCTAGTTATTTCAATCTTACTAAGACCACTCTCCAGTACTCCCGCCTGTGGTTCGTCAAAACCTTCCTCTCTAGTAAAAACTGACCCCAATTTGTTATTCATTACCTCACACATGTCCGATACATTTTCATACGTCCTAGCATCAACTCTTAATTTAGTAATTTGTTTCTTTACCTTCAACTTACTGTTTATATATTTATAAAATAATCTAGGGTCACTTTCACATTTATTTACTATGTTCTTCTCATAGTTCATTTTAACTTACCTAATTATGTTAACATATCTATTCCTCTCCTGTTTGTATTTATTCCGATTACTCTCAGTGTTCCTTCTTCTTAATCTAGCCCAAGCTGCATCACGCCTACCCAAAGCTCTTTTGTGACGTCATAGTGACGTCACACCAGTATCCTTATCCTAGACTGGATGGTGGACTTACACTCTTGTGACGTCACAGGCCCGGTATAAACGATCAACAAAATCCTTTATACCATTGTTAATAATTATTTCAGTGCCATTGCATTTTGCAAGATAATTATGTACAGCTTGGCGATTATCATTCCATGTTTATCTCAACCCATGAGCCCCCACCTTTAAGAGCCATGATATATCATATTAAACATACCGGTATATATATATATATACTGTATACTGTATATATATATACAGTAGGGTCTCACATAAAACGAGTTTATGGTCGATAAACGAGGGCGTTTTATGCGATTTCGTTTTATGTGAACACAGCATTTTGGTGGCGCAATATCGTCAATGTTCACTGTAAGCGAAATTTTTTGTACAAAGCGAACGATATTTCGTACGTTTTGTACGATATTTCGGCGCTCTATATGAAAACTCCTCGGATTTGCCCCACTTTGGCGACGGACTCGTTTTATGTGATCACATTCGTTCTGATCGAAAATTAAATATTAATATTTTAGGTCGGTCGTTTTAATCGAGACTCGTTTTATGCGAACACGTTTTATGCGGGACCCTACTGTATATATATATATATATATATATATATATATATATTAGAGATGGACCGAATATTCGTTTCGTATTCGTATGTCCGAATATTCACTATGTTTTTCAATATTCGTATTCGTATTCGCATTTCCATTCATAGCTATTCGCAAATATGCGAATATGTTCACGAAACCAATAGAATATATACAAAAATGTTAAATAATAACTGTCTTCGTGGTGCGATGCATAAGGTGTTGATTTTCGGTGTGAGCGTCCTGGGTTCGAATCCACGGACTGCCACATGTGTTTGTAAATTTCATTCATCGAATTTAGGAGTATACAGTAGTTGGTTGTTGGAAGGAACATAATAATACTAAATTTTAAAGTTTAACACAAACGAATAAATAACAGTGTAGATGTGCGTTGGGGCCGCTAAACTGGAATAAAGGAGGACTGAGCAGTGTTTCTACTTAACTATATTTAATAGTACCAGATCAAACTAGTGAAAAGTACCAAATTAATTTAAAGTGGAATCACTGCCCGGTAAACGAACCAGGTGTGGGCTCCATATATGGTAAAGGATATACAGTAGAAGCAGTGGAGAAAGTGCAGAGGAGAGCTAGCAAGCTAGTACCAACGTTGAAGAACGCGGGCTATGAGCAGAAGTTGAGGACACTGGGGCTTCCGACACTGGAATATAGGAGAAAGAGAGGGGATATGATTGGGAGGTTTGACGTACCTCCCAACCTACCAAATAGGAAAACCTACTATTTGGTAGTAGTCTTGGAAAATCCAACGTCAAGGCTATTAACCTAATTGCAATGACGACTTGTCTATTTTGACTGCTATGTCGTCATTCCAACCGCGGTTAAAAAGAAAACGTCTAGAGTCTACTCCTTATCTTGCTCTAGGAGACGTTGTACATTAACCAAAACTACCACCGAAGGTGAAAAAAGTATAGAAGAGAAGAAAAAGGGGTTTACCTTAGTTACCGCTCAAGGCCCATCCCGTGTTCCGTCATGCGCCGATCCCTGTCGAACGTGCGCATGAGCGACCCTCTCTTGTTATCACATCTCACGTCAGCAGAAGAACGCGGATGGGCAGGGGTCCGGCGTGAGGGAGGGTATTATGTACGTTGGATTTTCCAAGACTACTACCAAATAGTAGGTTTTCCTATTTGGTAGGTTGGGAGGTACGTCAAACCTCCCAATTTGTTAGTAGTCTTGGCAAATCCAACGTCAAGGCTGCATAACAAATAGGAGGAGGACATCCAAGCCCAACCTACCAAAAAAACCAATGCATAAGACAAAATTATGAATGACAAAGAAACACAATTTAAACAAGAGAGTTTAATAAAAGAGTGAAAAACTGAGGAGTAGCTAAAAAGAGCAGTTTTAACACGTGCCCGTCATTCATAGTAATGCAAAACCATAGACTTGTCTTAAACCAAAAAGTACTGTACACAAAATCCCTTTTCTTCCAAAATGAACAAAAACACTGATCACAAAAACAAAACACAATTAACAATGAGGCAAAAACACTTATGTACTGTATACATATAACATAACCCCAAACTTGTAATCCAGTGTTGCAAACCCGTACTTCCCTCCCCCCCTTTTCGAAAGAAAACAAAGGAAAAGAAAAAGCGACGAGGGGGAAGACCAGGCAACTTCGCGAGAGCCCTAGGAAACACGACTCCCGAGAGCTATCACAGGCCGAGGGGGTCTAACAATGGACATGGAGAGGTAGGAGGAGACGAAGGTATGGACAGAAGACCACAAACCAGCCGAGGCGACGTCAGGCAACGAACGAGTTTGCAGGAACCGTAAGGAGGCAGCAAAGGATCGCACATCGTGCGCAGAACCCCGACAAGCAGGGTTACTGGCACGAATGACCCGACAAATGTGGCGGCCTATCTGTACCTTCGAGAGCCTCCTACCAGTCCGAGGAGACACCCACACAGCAGTACCCGAAGTCGGAGCCACAGACTCAACATAGGAGTGCAAGGCCTGCACCGGGCACAACACATGGTGAGTATGCCCACGCTTTAAAGCCTGGATGGTAAAAGGCTTGAAAACGTGGGTCTCTCTCTCATTCTTGGCAACAAAATGAGGGGAGGGGGCTAACGTGACGACATTCAAGGACGGGGAGAATCGCATGCATTCCTGGGACCGCGACATGGCAGCTAGTTCAGACACCCTATCCCCAGTGGCCAGAGCGACAAGGAAGAGTGTACGCTCGAGCAACTGAACCGGTGTAGTGTCCCGTGTATATGTGTGAGAAGCCAGAAGGTCCAGAGCACGCCCCAGATCCCACTGAGGAGGGATCTGGCGCGGAGGCGGTCGCTCCCTGAAGGCAGCCTTCATGAAGGAATCCAGCTCCTTCGGTGGAACGACCAGCCCAGTGACGGACTCAAAGACCTCCCGGATGGCAGACAAGTGGTTACGTATAGTGTTGACTTGAGAGCGACGTGTACGGAAGAGGTGAAACAAGTAGTGTAGGACGAGGGAAGGAGAGCTAACAGTCTGGTGAGTGTCCTGTATCCACCTAGTAAAAGACCTCCAGTGGGACTCGTAAGTCCCCCAAGTCGAAGACGTCCATGAACGCTTCAGGAAGTCAGTCAGGTCCCGTCCGTGGACTGGGAGCCACCGCGCCTCACGAACATCCACGATGCGAAGGCCAACGAGGTCCGCAGGTCGCCAACCTGGCTCAAGTGGAAGTTTGAGAGAGGGAGAGGGACCGGACTCGGGCACCACCGCTTCAACTGGGAGTACCAAGCCTGGGCCGGCCACAGAGGCGCTATCAGCCAGACTCTGCCGCGGTACAGCCGCAGTCGCGCGAGGACTTTGCACATCAACAGTGCGTCTGGTGGCGGAAATATGTATATCGACTGCCACCTGTTCCAGTCTTCCATGAAAGCGTCCGGACCCCCCTCCGGAGTGCGAGTCCGGAGGGACAGGTACTGAGGCAACTTGCGCGTCTCCTTCGATGCGAACAAGTCGACCTCCGGAACACCCCAGGAAGCTGCGAGGTCGTCGAATACAGTCTGTTTCATTGCCCATTCTACAAGAACGCCCCGTCCTCGCGACAGGGCGTCCGCCCACAGGTTGGCAGTCCCGGGCAGGTAGGAGGCGTGCAGGGAGATGTTGTGTCGGTTCGCGAGGAAGAACAACTTCTCTGAGATCCCCAACAGAGTCAAAGACCTGGAGGACCCCTGCTTTTGGATACAGTGGACAGCTGTCTGATTGTCCATCCTGAAGGCCACCGACTTTCCCCGAAGGGCCAGCGCGTGGTCCCTCAGGAAGAACAAGGGAACCAACAGTTCGAGGGCATTGATGTGTAGGTGTGTGTGTCCCACCCATCTGCCGTGATGTTGATGTCCCAGGTTTGATTGGTAACCCCACCCTACCTCGCTCGACGCATCTGTATCTACCCAGATCGTCGGCGGGGGGGCCGTCCAGGGCACAGCCGCAGAGAGCGTGCCCCGAGCAACCCAGTGTCCTAAGTGTCTGTGAATGGTACGCGGGATCGGCATGAGCCGATCCATAGGGGCCAACGGAAAAACCTTGTTGCCCATGAGTATCAGGCGGCGCAGCCTGAGCCTCCCTAAGGGAATGGTCAGAGCGGCCCAATTCAGCGAACCCACTAACGAGTCCCAGATCCTCCTCGTGAGGGAGACCGAGTGCAACACGGCGAAGACCTTCCTGCGAAGTTTCACCGCGTTTGGCTGACTCTGGGTCACTGTAGCGTTGGTCAGATCCCATTCGAGACCTACCCACGTCACGACACGCGACGGGGTCAGGCGCGACTTGGGAATATTGATTTTGAACCCTAACTGTGTGATGTGTTGAACTACTGTGAGGGTGTCGTGGACGCACTGTTCTAGGGTGTCTGAAACTATCAACCAGTCGTCCAAGTAAAACAGGATCTGGAGGCCGCCCCTGAGGAGAGGATCCAGAGTCTGCTTTACCAGTTTCGAGAAGATCCGCGGCGCGATGTTGAGACCGAAGGGAAGTCTGTCGAACATGAACACACGATCGGAAGTCTGAACGGCCAAGAATCGCTGGAAACGAGGATGGATCGGAACGTGCCAATACGCATCCTTGAGGTCCAGCGACACTACCCACGACAGAGGTCGCAGGGCCAGTCGTACCTGGTGCACCGTCAGCATCCGAAACCGTGTGTTCACGATGTGCCCGTTGAGGGCCGACAGATCCACCACCGGTCGCATCGCGTCGCAGTCCTTCTTTGGTACCAGAAAAACACGGGAGAGGAAAAACCGGTAGACCGGCTTTCACCTCCTTGACGATTCCCTGCTCGTGCATGGATGTAATCACGTCGGCCACCTCCGAAGAGACAGGCCGGCTTCGTTGACAAGAGCTGAGTGGGGGTCTGGACTTCCATCTCCAGGTTAGACCCCTCCGTGCAATCTTCCGCCCCCACGTCCCTCGTGGCCACCGAAGGGCGCAAGGGCGAAAATAACCTGTGGGAGCCCCCGAGATGAGGTGAGCGACCCTTTCTGCGAGGCGAGAAGGAGAACAAGGAGGAGACCGACCTGGAGAACCTACACATTTTTTGACGTGGAGGGTCCCCCGGTACGGTCCCTGCGGTCATAAGAGCCACGTTGACCACCCCTACCCCCCCCACCTCGCCGAAAAGGGCGGGTCACCCCATCCCCTGTCCGTCGTGTGTCAGACCCCGTCGAAGTGCGGCCGGAAGTGGAAGGCTGGCCAGCCCCTTCTCGGCGGGGATGAAAGGGAGCAGGAGCAGAAGTGCGAGGCGGAACCGACGCTCTGGCCGGCAACTTCCCTTTCCTGCGCCCTTTCTTGGCGGCAGCAGTGGCGGCAGCACCCCGAAGGGGACCGGCAGAAGGACGGGACTGCGAAGACCCCGGTCGCGACACAGCGCGTCTTTGCGTGTCGTAAGCAGGGTCCGCCGACAGAGAAGCGTAGCGTTCCCAAGCATCCTGCGCAAAAAGCCCCGATGTATATAGCTCAGAGTATAATAGACCCTGACGAATATCCAAAGGGGCCTTCCGGCAGAACGAGGACCTTACCGTCTGGCGTTGTCGAGTTGCCTCGCACAAAACCGCCTTCAGCTCGGGAACCAAAGACACCGCGAGCTGAAGGTGGATCCGCCGAACGTGGTCCAAGCCCTCGCGAAGATCGCCAGGTGCAGTCGCCTCGATAAGTCGCAGGTGGTGAACAGACGTCTGGAGGGAACCTAAAAGACAAGACAATAAGTTCGCCACCCTCTGCCGCAAGGTAAAATCCCTGTCGACAGAGGACTTATCTGGGTGGGAGAAGAACGGGTTAGCAATAGCACAAATTTCAAGTTTGGGAGCGCTAATCCAGGACCAGAACTTGCCATCCAATCCGCCGACAGATACCAGAGGAGGCAAAAGCAGTGACGACTCTGGGGGAGGGACTGAAATAGATCTGTCGACGGAACGGTTGGCAAAGTCTAAGGCCTCAGCAAACCAGGCCTCCAATGGGAGAGGGTTATCGAGCACGACGGCCAAGCCAGGCTTACCGTCGTCGCACAAACCCGTCCCATAGGAGGACAGTCCCGTCAACACAGCCAGGGACTGAACATCCTGAAGGATGTCCTGGCGGCTGAAGTCTGACCAGAGCTTAGTCCGAGGAGCAGACGGGGGCTTGGGCTTCACCGAGAAGTACTGAAGGTCAGTCCTTGTCGGGTACGCCCGCACCTCCACGTCGGCCACCTGACCATCCACCCTGATCGCCCTGAACTGCATTTTGTCATTGAGTTGGACCGACCAGTCCAAAGGTAGGGCCCTCTCACCTGACGGGAAGTCGGTAGCACGCTCCGGGTGGGAGGCCTGCACCCCCTTCCAAACAGCCAAGGAGCCATAGAGGAGCGGCATAGTCCGCGACGGGACCTTGGCCTTTTGGATGGGGGGCAAGCGCGGACCCTGCCCTAGCAGACGGAGGACCCCCGCATGGGAGACAGTAGGGGCAACCACCTGAGCCAGGGCAGGAGCAGTACTAGCCGACGACCGGGCAGGCGGAGAAGCAGGGCGAGAAGGAATGTGGTCCACCGCAGAGGGGAGGGGGACCAAAGCAGGGGCAGGTTGGGTGAGGCGCTGAGGTTGTGTCACCGCCAAGAAGCGCGATAAGAGGGATTCTTGCATCGCCTCCAAGCGCGCGTCGAAGTGAGACACAACCCACCCCTGCATAGCCGAAAATCGATCCGAGAGAGGCGACCCCCTCGAAGATAGTTCGGCCCGCAGGGGCGAGCGTGAGCGAGAGCGAGACCCACGACACGAAACAGCAGCGTCGCGGCCCAAAGAAGGCGAGCGACGACGGCCGTGACGGTCCTGAGGGTCTCGTTCCCGATCACTAACGCCCGAGGGGGAAACATCACCATCCCCCTCTTCCAGCGACACGTCAGCCCCCGAGAAAGGGGACCCCGAAACCTCGCTATACTCCACCGAGTCAAGCGGCGGGGTACCCTCACGGGGAGCCGGCAAGCGAAGATCAGGAATAGAAGAAGGAAGAGGAGCAGGATGACGGGAGGGGGAAGGCTGGCCGGGTGAAAGGAGGTCAGAAGGAGCCGCGGGGGGAAACAGAGCAAGGATCCCCGGGGCTGAGAGAACAGGGCGGCCCGACACCGAGGCGGAGGAGGGAGGAACCTCCACCTTGGGACGAGACCGAGAAGGAAGAAGAGGCACTGAAGCAGGAGAAGTAGGAGGAGAAGCAACTACATCCTGGCGGACCCTCCTGGACAGAGTAGAAGGAGGGAGCAGAGGGCCAGCTACAGCATGAACATCCGCGCGAGTAGAGGACAAATGAAGAGGACGTCTTTGGTGCAGGGGAAGCGGGCGGAAGGTAGTAGAGCCCCTATCCGGAGAGGCCAGGGGAGGGCGTACAGGGGCAGAGACGCTAAACCCGGCCTCAGGGCGAGAACCATGACGAGGGCGAACGGCGGAGTCAAGGTGAGCAGGCGGACGAGGAGGGGCAGTAGAGGACGAGCGGCGAGGAGAGCGAGAGCGTGGACGGAGCTGGGGATCCACCCGACGATGCGACGACCGACCACGGGACCCAGGGAGGAGGGCCCGAGCAGGGAGAGGGCCAGGTAAACGGCCCCCAGACGGGTCAGGGATGCCCAGGGCGACGCGGATCCGGTCGTCAACAAAGGCCGGGGAACGGTGGCCCACAGTCCTGATGTGGTGGGAGACCACCGCCCACACAGACTGAAGGGATGCAGAGGCCACCGCCGCGTCAGAGGAACCAGGGTGATGGTCCACCACATCCACCAGGTCCATACACGGCCCACACAAAGCCGGGAGGTAGGCCGTAGAGGACACACATTGAGAATGTCGCAAGCAGGACCTGTGGCAGTCCAAACACGGGGAGCCACAGCCCTGGCGAAAGCAAGGCATCCCACCTGCAAGGGAAGAACACACACCATAAGCAGCACGTTGACGGAGTAAGTGAAGATAATGTCCAATAAAAACCAGGGAATGAGCATGGGTAAACAGGAACACACACGCAAACTGGAAGTCGTACTCACTCTAAACCGGGAGCACCGATGGAGGTGAGGAGGGCGGGTGAGGCGGAAGAGCACAAGCAGAAACCTGCAAAGATGGAGAAAGTGTTAACCACCACTCAACACCTCACATGCAGGGTCCATAACACCAGGCAAGTGCATACACCAATATAGTACCAGGCAACAAGATGACACAAAAAAGGGTCACCGGGGAAAGCCAACTATAACCGCAAATTTGCGGGCCAATGGAGGCATAACCGTACCGACACAACCCTCCCGCCTCACCGCGAGACCCCCCAGCGATCTCCGCAAATTTGCGGGGAGCCGAATCGTCCGTGGACCGAATCGAGCACTCCGCAAATTTGCGGGACCGGCCGAGATGGTCCGGCGCCGAAAAAGCGAGAGGAGCGTCTAGGTAATACCAACACAGGCCCAGAAAAAAGCGTCAACTCCTTATGACTCCAAGCGACGATGGCCATCAAGCTGAGCAGTGTCTTCCTTGAATATCCTGACTCAACCGGTCAAGGGAGAGGCAAGGAAGACACACCAGGGGAGAGGAGGCACATCCCCCAGGAACCACCCCACCCACAGAGATAGAGCAAAGCCCATGAGGAGAAGTGGCAGGAAGGGTGGTTCGGCACAAACAGGGGCCCCCGTAGGGTACCCCAGGATTGGGCAAAAGGGAATGAAAGGATGGAGGTGAAAACAGTAAGGGAACACAAAAACCAGTAAATGAAACTGGCGAGAAAAAGGGAGGCCTAGCCGTGAGGAGAGAATGTGTCAGGGGCGAAAAACCCTGTGGTGTGAGGGAGAGGCCCCCGTAGGGTACCCCTGGATATCACGAACCACCAAGCGCCCAGGCCCTGGAGACACAGTGAAGGCTCGTAAGGGGGGACTCGGGAATAACGCTAATAATGCGGCCGACACAAACCCTACAAACAGCACCGCCACCACGAAATCTCAGATTGTGAACCAACTGTACACCTAGGCTATGAAAATATGAAAACTCATAGGGCATAGCAATTCCTGAATGAGAAACAAGCTAGGCTAAAATAAGCTAAACTATGCCCAGACTAACAGGAAAAAAAATATGAAAAGAGAAAGGAATGAAAAACACATACGAGGAACGCCAGGCGCCCCCGTACCTTCGGTAGCTATTTCCACACGCGTCTCCATTAAACACACTGAGGAGCCCATTTACGTGTGTCCTAGATCACGTAACATCTGTCTAACAAAAAGAAGGCCAGAAAAGCCGAAACGAACCTAAAACAGGGTGAATTGAAGGAGCACAACAAAAGCGGACTCAACAATGGCGACGCGTGAAAAAATGATAACAAGAGAGGGTCGCTCATGCGCACGTTCGACAGGGATCGGCGCATGACGGAACACGGGATGGGCCTTGAGCGGTAACTAAGGTAAACCCCTTTTTCTTCTCTTCTATACTTTTTTCACCTTCGGTGGTAGTTTTGGTTAATGTACAACGTCTCCTAGAGCAAGATAAGGAGTAGACTCTAGACGTTTTCTTTTTAACCGCGGTTGGAATGACGACATAGCAGTCAAAATAGACAAGTCGTCATTGCAATTAGGTTAATAGCCTTGACGTTGGATTTGCCAAGACTACTAACAAATAGAGACTTTTAAGATAGTGTCAGGAATGTATGATTAGGATGTGTGTGAAGGTATCTTCTTGATGCGGGAGGGAACAAGAACGAGAGGACACTCTAAGAAAATTTACAAAGAAACAAATAGGCTTGAAAAGGCAAAGAACTCATTTTGTGATAGAGTGGTAAATGAGTGGAACGCACTGCCCCAGTATGTAGTCGATTCCGAATCAATAAGGAAGTTTGAAAGTAATCTTGATAAAGCATGGGGAAGACAAGATTTGAAGTTTGATTATAAAGCAAAAATACAGAATAGTAAAAATGTTGCGTCTGCTACCGCCGCCGCCAACACCGTGAATGACCGCAACAGTGCAAGTACAGTACTGGCATTGACCTGGATACACAGGCCTAGTTTGCCTTTTTCCAGAGGATCTATCTATCTATATCTATATGCTCAGGCCCAATCCCCATTTTGGGGGTGGATCCAGAGGATCTACTGTAAGAAACTGTAAGTGAACGACCGTGAACACCGTGAACGACCGCAGCAGTGCAAGTACTGGTACTGAGCTGGATACACAGGCATAGTTTGCCTTTTTCCAGAGGATCTACTGTAAGAAACTGTAAGAAAGTGTGCTGGACGCCTGGACCTGGACATTTGAACCGTCGCAATATTGCCATTTCAGACATATCCAATGTAATAGCATGTCACTAAAATATATTACATCATATTTCCTCACTGATTTCGTATTTAGTACCAGATATGGACTATTTTATTGGAAAATGTACTTGAGAGAAGCAAAAGAAGCGGGTATGCTATTTTCTTCAGCAGCACACTTTGTTTTTAATTTTAAATCCTCTTAATTTCCACTATAAAAATTATCCCCCTTGTAACTATATTTCTGTTGTCCCCTGTATATTTTTGTTCTCCCTATCTTCTTAAACTTGTGTTTTCATTTTTACTGTGTTGTATGTTTTTTTACTGATGTTAGTATCAGTTTTTAATTTTTCTTAGTATACTTTTGACAATCCGGCGCCCTGTTTGGAGGCATTATGTCCAGGCCCCAAGTCCTCCTGGGAAATAACTGTGCTCAGTATGCTGCCGGCCAGGACCCCCTCGGGGGTGGAGGAACAAAGCAGAAAAGTGGTGGAAACGTCGTTCGGGTGAAGGAAAGCGTGCTCCGTGTCTGTGCCTTCAATGCCAATGGCATAAATTATTTTAGCAAGAGAGAGTGTCTGATGCGAGAGCTTAAAGATGGATGTGTGGATGTGTGTGGGGTAGGTGAGACTTGTTGGGTTCTGGAGTGTGGGATGGTGAGAGTGAGCATGATTTGTGGGGTGGGGAAGGATGGGTTGTCTGGTCTGGCTTGGATGCAGGATATAAACGTCTCTGACGTTGTCGGACTTTATATAAGTACAGTATTCGGAAAATGTCCGATATTATATTTTTCAATTCCATTGCATTAGAAATGATTCAAAGATTACAAGAAGTCCAAATAAGACATAGTTATGTTAATGTATAAGGGAGTTACGTAGATGCATTAGAGAGATAGATAGATAGAAAGAGAGAGTTACTGAGGGGGAGTGAGCGATAACACGAACTATTATGAGACGGACTTAATTGGTTCTGAAAAGACAAAGGAGACTATTATATTGACTTTTTCATGTTATTATTTGTGTGCTAGAAGGATAATATTGTTTTCAATTTCATTGCATTAGAAATGATTCAAAGATTACAAAAAGTCCAAATAAGACATAGTTATGTTAATGTATAAGGGAGTTACGTAGATGCATTAGAGAGATAGATAGATAGAAAGAGAGAGTTACAGAGCGATAAACACAAACTATTATGAGACGGACTTAATTGGTTCTGAAAAGACAAGATAGATAGAAAGAGAGTTGCAGAAGGGGAAGTGAGCGATAAACACGAACTATTATGAGACAGACTTAATTGGTTCTGAAAAGACAAAGGAGACTTTTATATTGACTCTTTTTCATGTTATTATTTGTGTGCTAGAAGGATAATATTGTTTTCAATTCCATCGCATTAGAAATTATTTATAGATTACAAAAAGTCCAAATAAGACATAGTTATGTTAATGTACAGTATAAGGGAGTTAGTTAGATGCATTAGAGAGATAAATAGATAGAGAGAGAGAGTGGCTAGGGGCGAGCGAGCGATAAAATACTAACATATACGAGACTGACTTATGTTTCTGAAAGACAAAGGAGACATTTTTATTTACTCTCTTTTTCATATTATTATTTGTGTGTTAGAAGGGTAATATTGTTTTCAATTCCATCGTATTAGAATTGATTTATAGATTAAAAAAAAAAAAAAAAGACATAGTTATATATATGTATAAGGGAGATAGATGCATTAAATAGAATGATATATAAAAAAAAAAAAAAAAAAAAAAAAAATCAATTTCTCTGGTGACGCGGACTTTCCTCTTCTAATTCGGAATTTTCCCTCTCTTAAGTCGGACATAAGTCGGACTTCGGACATCTCGGATTTTCGGTCATCTCGGACTGGGTCTCCCCCCAATTAGTCCGAGATAGCGAGGGTTTACTGTAGTGAAAATTGATATTCGTTCCATCTCTAATATATATATATATCATTCAGTAAACACAAGCGAGCTAAAGAAATGATAAACCCCCAAATTAAGCAAGAGATGAAGCCTGACTGACTTGGCCACGCGGCTTATAGCCAATCACAGGCCCTGCTTCACTTATTACACATATAAAATAGGCAGCAACGGCATTTCTTCTTTTGCTGTGTTTACGGTATTATACCTGCGTTATTTATGTGTTTCTTGTGACTGGGGACAGAAGTGCATGGGGGCGGTTCGTTCGTGGCCACCCCTTCGGGGATCACGGCGTCGGGCAATAGATAGATAGATAATCTTTATTATTCCATATATATTCTTTAAACTAGGTAAGTTTAAGTAATTCTAATGATAATGTGATATCCGAACCTTAAGAGCTATAAAATATCACATAGAACACCTAAATAACGTAGACATCATATAGGAAACACAAACAAGGGAAGATATGCTGTGACTGTCTATTTAAATGTGTAAATGTGTGGTAGAGGTATTAAGTGTTGAACACACAGATAACAAGTTTCGAGTTTGAATATTGCTTCCGGCAGGAGGAGGATATTCTTTGGTTTTCCTTGCAACACCATTTACCCCTTGAGGTTAATGACGCATTTGGGCCGTTTATTGTGGCTCCTTTTAGACGATTTTATATAGCGTAAGAAAGACAATTGGGGAATTAAAAGGCTAAAGATTATCCCAATTAAACTTAAGAATTCTAACACAATCCCACCTCTACTCTGTGCAACTCTCCAAGCCAAGAGTGAAACCCTATTCTCAGACTTTCTTCTATTCAACTGCTGAGCTCTGGAACTCTCTCCCAGAATCAGTCTTTCCCTCTTCCTATGACTTAAATTGCTTCAAACTCCGTGTGTCCAGGTATTTTAGCTCGAACGTCCCTTGATTTTGGCCCTGTCACTCTTTCAAATCTGGGGGAGGCACTCACTGCAGGCAGTTATGCCTTTTGTCTCCCTCATTCGCATAGAAAAAAATATATATATACAGTATAATATGGTATATACCCTACCTAATCAGAATATATTTGCCTAATTATAGCTAGACAAAATATATCAACGATCCTGAAGGAATCTAGCCGAGTAAGGCACCAGACTTAAAATCCCATGTAATCTGTGTGAGGCAACATGCTCAACAGCTGGGAACACGAGAACATGATACATGAAAGTGGATTATTTGGTTAATTTATTCATTATGTAAACTATAATTTGTTAAGTGATTAAATTATATGAATAATATTTCAATACCTACATTAATCACGAGTGAAGTAAGGTCAAACCCATGGATTAACAATGACATACTACACCATCTGGTCCTGATGTGGCGGCGTCTACGCCGTGGGACCACCTCCCGGAGCTGCCAACCACGGATGGCTGCCGACCCTCCACGGCCGGAGACAAGATCAACGACCAGTGGAGGACAACCGGATGCCGGCCGCGGGGAGCAGTTTCGGGAGCCAAACCGTCACAACCATCCCCTGCCCCCTCCCTGGGGGCACGGGTCCTTGGAGCGGCTTCGGTCGCGCCGGGAATTTCCACACCTCTCACACCACACACACACTTCACACAGTTTTTCCTACATCGAGAAATGACTCCGGCTGTCATTTCTCGAAGACTTCTTCTAGCCGGAGACATTGAGAGCAACCCAGGACCCACGTACACATACATATGTCCAACTTGCTCAAAACCCATCACTTCGAGTCGCCACACTAAGGGTTCAGTTCTCTGCAATTCATGCAGGAACTGGACCCACTTCACCTTGCCTCACAGAAACACTACACGAACACCTGGACCTGTTCCTCATGCCTCTCCCTCTCCCAGTCAAATCCCTCGCCTAAAACCCGTCCACCTCTCCTCCCCAACCCACCTAGCCTTCCCATATCATCCACTCCCCCCCCCCTAAAACCCGTTCACCTCTCCTCCCTAACCCACCTAACCTTCCCATACCATCCACATCCTCAACTCAACACACCACACCCCATCCTAATCCATTCCAACCCCCATCTCCTTCTCCCCAATCCCCACCACCACCTCACCCATCCCAACCCCCAGCCCCTCCCTCACCCCCCCCCCTCTCCCCTCACCCCCACCCCATCCTCGTGCAGCAGCACCCAACATACATCGTGCACATAACATTAACATTCTTCAATTGAACATAGATGGCATCAACACAAAGAAACTCGAACTCTCACAGTTCATCAAACAACACAACATACACATTGCCATCTAACAAGAAACAAAACTCCGCACAACACAAAAAACACCCACATTTCATAATTTCACCACCATCAGACAAGACCAGGCTGTCGGCGGGGGCGGTGGACTCATCACCCTGGTACACAAAGAAATATCATACATAGTAACCAGTGTACAAACCAAATCCCTCCTCCCCCCAAATGATAACACAACAGAAATACAATCAATTAAAATACGCACTGGCGACAACTCCAACATAACCATCATAAACACATACATCCCTCCCCAAACATCCCCTACAGTACCAAATGAATACAGACCACACTTACAACACATCACAAACACCCCACACACCCCACATCATCCTGGGTGGTGACTTCAACGCCAAGACGTCGGCCTGGTTTGTCGACAACCCCGACACAGACAGAGGGCTGGTACTACAAAACCAAACCGATAAGCTCATCATCCTTAACGACATCCATCAACATACCCATATTCCTCACCAAGCCCTCTATAACCCATCATCTCCAGACATCACCTTTTGCTCCCCAGAACTCGCCCCCACAACATCCTGGAGGGTGGTCAGAACCTTAGGCTCTGACCACCTCCCGATCATTATCACCACCAAAACCAGATTCACCCCAGCTAGCCACAAACACACATACACCAATTATAAAAGAGCTAACTGGGAAGCATTCACAAATGAGACAGAACAACACTTCACAACTCTAACAGTACACCCATCACTAACATCAACAATGCTGTACACATACTCAATAAAACTATCCAAAACGCTGACAAGAAACACATTCCAAGAGGTAACAGAAAAAGACACAACCCCAACTTCACACCAGAAATTCAAAACCTCATCAGACAACGCGACATACTGAAACACTCCCCAGCACCCCACACACAAGACATCACACAACAATTCAAGCACTCAACACCCAAACTAACAACAAAAACTAAATTGGAATAACTTCCTACAAACACTTGATCACAAAACAAACCCCAAAAAACTCTACAAAACACTAAACAGCATCACACTTTCCAACAGCAACACAACACAATCACATGCTGCAATCACAACAACAGACTCTACTCCTTCATGTAAACAACAAGCAAACACTCTCATCAATCACTTCTCACATGTCAGCCACCTAAAACATCACAAAGACGACCGACGTGTCATCCGACGTAAGAGACAATTCCCCACAGACCCTGACTATACACCCTTCACCAATCACCAGACAAAGCATATCATCAACAATCTCAAACTCACCCGCCTGTGGCCTAGACAACATAAGCAACATACACCTCAGACACCTGGGACCACAAGGCATATAAGCACTCACTAACATATCAAACTACAGCTATTCACACAACACAATACCAGACATTTGGAAGCATGGTATCATCATCACATTCCCCAAACCCAACAAAGACCCCACGCTACCCTCCTCGCACCACCCCATCACACTCCTTTGCTCCCCCTCCAAAGTCATGGAACGCCTAGTATTACAACTAATTACACCTGACCTACCCCTAGCTCCAACACAACATGGCTTTAGGTCACTGCACTCCACAACCACTCTTCTCACAGACCTTACACAAAGAGCTTTTGACGGCATCAACTCAGCTAGACCACCACACAGATCACTATTAGCCACACTCGACATTAGTAAAGCCTTCGATGCCATCCCCTGCCACAACCTAACAAACAAATCTACGACACAAACATGCACAACAACACAAAAAGGTGGCTGGCCAACTTCCTAGCAGGCAGATGTGCACACGTATCTTTTGCCGGTCAGTCATCTAAAATCAGAAACTTTCCAAACGGAGTCCCACAAGGATCCGTCCTATCGCCCGCACTCTTCAATCTGTACATGCACGATATAACTACACCCAATACGCCCCAAATAAACTTAGCCTCCTAAGCAGATGACATAACACTCACATGCACACACCATGACCCAAAAGGAGCAACAGATCTCCTTCATCCCTATCTCAACACACTACATGGCTGGTGCACTACAAACAGACTTAATCTAGCCCCAGCCAAATCCACCGCAACCCTGCTCACAAGCTGGACAGGAGAACACGAATACATCCCTCAACTCACCATAAACAACACACCCCTAACACATACACACACACCCAAAATCCTAGGAGTAACATATGATACTCATATGACATTCAAACAGCACACCACAAATATTAAAAAGAAACTGACACCCAGACTTAATGCCCTCAGGTCACTTCCTCACACAAAATTTGGACACAACAAAGAAACTACCACCACAGTATATAAACAATACATAAGATCAGTGATGGAATACGCAAGCCCAGCCTGGGCTTCTAACCTAGCTGAAAACATCATAAGACCTTACAGACTATTCAAAACAAAGCCCTGAAGATCATTACAGGCTGCACAGCTACTGCACCCACAGATCACCTACATCAAGAAACCAAAATCCTCAAAGTCAAAGACCATCTGGACATGAGAGGCACTCAATTCCTGGCAGCAGCCTCCACGAACCAAGACCACCCACTAAACTACATGGCAACACACCCACAGACACCAAGAAATATCAAAACAACACCCAGCACACGGTATCACACACAATTATTGTCCTCTCTCCCACCCTGCCCACCCCGAACCAACTTCCAGAAGCACATCCATACTCATATCTCTCACCGATCCATCCACTCACTCACAGACAACACGCAGTTGCATGCACGACCTCCCGAAATCCATCCTTCCGAATCCTCCCATCCTCGCGAGGACAGAGTCCACCTGGCCAGGCTGAGATGCGGACACCATCCAGCTCTCCTGAGCTATCAGAAGAGACTGGATGATTCCGTTGTCGACGCCTGCCCGGGATGTAACACAGCACCCCATACCATTAAACACATAGAAGACTGCATTTCACACAACCACTTACGCCAACAACACAATCTACACTCAATGAGAGCTCTGTAGGAAAGCCCGATCGTGGCCATGGCCTTCCTCAGGGACTCGGGGCTGTTCGGCCAGGCAGCTTAGGGAACAACAACAACAACAACAACACCATCTGGAACATAGAGACAATCTGTTAAAAAGGCTAGTGAAACATAGACAGGATCAAGGTCTGAAACATGAGTTCAACAGGGCTAGGAATAAACTAAGTAGGAAAATTAAATCAGCGAAATCTAATTATTTCCACAGTAAGACAGAGGAATATCAGAATAACCCCAAAAAACTATGGAGGCACTTAAAAACAACAGGCTACAGCAACAAGGCAAGGGATTCGTCTAACACTAATATTGCTCTCAACATTAATGATCAGGTTTGCCACGATAAATGACAAATTTCAACCTACTTCAACTCCTCCTTCACCTCCATAGCAAACACACTTGCACAGAACCTACCGCAACCTCTCAATAAATACACGACAACAACGGCCACCTTTCGAAATTTCTAGGGATAATGGCATACACCCGAACACATTTGGATTGCAAAATGTTACACCAAAATACACATTTGACGAGCTCTCTAACCTAAATGTACATAAAAGCACAGGACCAGACAAAATTCCTGCCAAATTTCTACGAGATGGAGCCATTGGTATAGCAGGTCCCCTAACCCACATCATCAACCTGTCAATTAACACCAACACTGTACCTGCTGAACTGAAGGAAGCTATTGTAACCCCTCTAATTTGTTAGTAGTCTTGGCAAATCCAACGTCAAGGCTATTAACCTAATTGCAATGACGACTTGTCTATTTTGACTGCTATGTCGTCATTCCAACCGCGGTTAAAAAGAAAACGTCTAGAGTCTACTCCTTATCTTGCTCTAGGAGACGTTGTACATTAACCAAAACTACCACCGAAGGTGAAAAAAGCATAGAAGAGAAGAAAAAGGGGTTTACCTTAGTTACCGCTTAAGGCCCATCCCGTGTTCCGTCATGTGCAGATCCCTGTCGAACGTGCGCATGAGCGACCCTCTCTTGTCATTTTTTCACGCGCTCCATTGAATGCAGTCGCTTTTGTTGTGCTCCTTTAATTCACCCTGTTTAGGTTCGTTTCGGCTTATCTGGCCTTCCTTTTGTTAGACAGATGTTACGTGATCTAGGGCACACGTAAATGGGCTCCTCAGTGTGTTTAATGGAGACGCGTGTGGAAATAGCTACCGAAGGTATGGGGGCGCCTGGCGTTCCTCGTGTGTGTTTTTCATTCCTTTCTCTTTTCATATTCTTTTTTCCTGTTAGTCTGGGCATAGTTTAGCTTTTAGCTTATTTTAGCCTAGCTTGTTTCTCATTCAGGAATTGCTATGCCCCTATGAGTTTTCATATTTTCATAGCCTAGGTGTACAGTTGGTTCACAATCTGAGATTTCGTGGTGGCGGTGCTGTTTGTCGGGTTTGTGTCGGCCGCATTATTAGCGTTATTCCCGAGTCCCCCCTTTCGAGCCTTCACTGTGTCTCAAGGGCCTGGGCGCTTGGTGGTTCGTGATATCCAGGGGTACCCCACGGGGGCCCCTCCCTCACACCACAGGGTTTTTCGCCCCTGACACATTCTCTCCTCACGGCTAGGCCACCCTTTTTCTCGCCAGTTTCATTTACTGGTTTTTGTGTTCCCTTACTGTTTTCACCTCCATCCTTTCATACCCTTTTGCCCAATCCTGGGGTACCCTACGGGGGCCCCTGTTTGTGCCAAACCACCCTTCCTGCCACTTCTCCTCATGGGCTTTGCTCTATCTCTGTGGGTTGGGTGGTTCCTGGGGGATGTGCCTCCTCTCCCCTGGTGTGTCTTCCTTGCCTCTCCCTTGACCGGTTGAGTCAGGATATTATCAAGGAAGACACTGCTCAGCTTGATGGCCATCGTCGCTTGGAGTTCATAAGGAGATGACGCTTTTTTCTGGGCCTCTTTTGGTATTCCCTAGACGCTCCTCTCGCTTTTCGGCGCCGGACCATCTCGGCCGGTCCCGCAAATTTGCGGGGGGCTTGATTCGGTCCTCTGGGACATTTCGGCTCCCCGCAAATTTGCGGAGATCGTTGGGGGTCCCGCAAAATTGCGGGAGGGTGGTGTCGGTACGGTTATGCCTCCATTGGCCCGCAAATTTGCGGTAATAGTTGGCTTTCACTATTGACTTTTTTTATGTCATCTTGTTGCCTGATACTATATTGGTGTATGCACTTTACTGGTGTTATAGGCCCTGCATGTAAGATGTTGAGTGGTGGTTAACACTTTCTCCATCTTTGCAGGTTCTGCTAGTGCTCTTCCGCCTCGGCCGCCCTCCTCACCTACCTCTGTGCTCCCAGTTTAGGGTGAGTACGGATACCTGTTTGCATGTGTGTTCCTGTTTCCCCATGCTCCTTCCCTGGTTCTTCTTGGACATTCTCTCCACTTACTCCTTTGACGTGCTGATTATGGTGTGTGTTCTTCTAGTGCAGGTAGGCTGCCTTGCTTTCGCCTTGGTTGTCGCTCCCCGTGCTTGGAGAGGCACAAGTCCTGCTTGCGCCACTCGCTCTGTGTGTCCTCTACGGCCTACCTCCCTGCTCTGTGTGGCACGTGTCTGGCCCTGGTGGTTGTGCTGCTCCATGGCCCTGGTTCCTCGGCGGCGGCTGTGGCCTCTGCTTCCCTTCCGTCGGTGTGGACGATGGTCTCCCGCCACATTAGGACTGTGGGCCACCGTTCCCCGGCCTTTGTTGCCGACCGAATCCGCGTCTCCCTGCCCCGACTGAAGGCCGTTCACCTGGCCCTCTCCCTGCTCGGGCCCTCTCCCCTGGGTCCCGCAGCCGGTCGTCCCATCGTCGGGGGTTCCCCGGCTCCGTCCACGCTCTCGCTCGCCTCGTCGTCCTCCTGATCGCCTTGACGACGCCCATCGCCCTCGTCATGGTTCTCGCCCTGAGGCCGGGGTTAGCGACTCTGCCCCTGTGCGCCCTCCCCTGGCCTCTACGGATAGGGGCTCTACTCCCTTCCGCCCGCTTCCCCAGCCCAGACGACTTCCTCTTACGTTGTCCTCTCCGCGCGCGGTTGTTCATGCTGTAGCTGGCCCTCTGCTCCCTCCTCCTACACTGTCCAGGAGGGTCCGCCTGGATGTCGTTGCTTCTCCTACTTCACCTGCTTCAGTGCCTATTCTTCCTTCACGGTCTCGTCCCACGGTGGTGGTCCCTCCCTCCTCCGCCTCGGTGTCGGGCCGCCCTGTTACCTCAGCCCCGGGGATCCTTGCTCTGTTTCCCCCCGCGGCTCCTGGCCTCCTTTCACCCGGCCAGCCTTCCCACTCCCGTCGTCCTGCTCCTCCTCATTCTTCTCTTCCTGACCTTCACTTACCGTCTCGCCAGGGGGGTACCCCTCCTCTTGCCTCGGTGGGGTTTCGCGAGGTTTTGGGGTCCCCTTTCTCAGGAGCTGATGTGTCGCTGGAAGAGAGGAATGGTGCTGTTTCCCCCTCGGCCGTTCGTGATTGGGGACGAGTCCCTCAACGGCGACACAACCGTCGTCGCTCGCCTTCCTTGGGCCACGACGCTGCTGGTTCGTGTCGTGGGTCTCGCTCCCGCTCACGTTCGCCCCTGCGGGCCGCCCAATCTGGGGGAGGGGGGTAGCCTCTCTCGGATCGATTGTCGGCTATGCAGGGCTGGGTTGTGTCACGCTTCGACGGGCGCTTGGAGTCGATGGAAGACTCCCTCTTCTCGCCCTTCTTGGCGGTGACTCACCCTCCGCGCCTTACCCTACCTACCCCTGCTACGGTCCCCCTCCCTTCTGCAGGCCTACGCTCTGGTCAGACTTCAGCCGCCCTGACATCCTTCCGGCTGTTCAGTCCCTGGCTGTGTTGACGGGTCTGTCCTCCTATGGGACAGGTTTGTGCGACGCCGGTACGCCTGGCTTAGCCATCATGCTCGGTCACCCTCTCCCATTGGAGGCCTGGTTTGCTGAGGCCTTCGACTTCACACACCGATCCGTCGACGGCTCTCCTTCCGTCCCTCCCCCGGAGTCGTCCCTGATTTTGCCTCCTCTTGTGTCTGTCGGCGGGTTGGACGGCGCGTTCTGGTCCTGGATGAGCGCGCCCGTTCTTGAACTTTGTTCTATTGCTACCCCGTTCTTCTCTCCCCCGGATTAGCCCTCTGTCGCCAAGGTTTTTCCCTTGCGACAGAGGGTGACGGACTTATTGTCTTGTCTTTAGGTTCCCTCCAGACGTCTGTTCACCACCTGCGGCTTTTCGAGGCGTCTGCGCCAGGCGATCTTCGCGAGGGTTTGGACCGCGTTCAGCGGGTCCACCTTCGGCTCGCGGTGTCTTTGGTTCCCGAGCTGAAGGCGGTTTTGTGCGCGGCAACTCGGCACCGCACGACGGTACGGTCTTCGTTCTGCCGGCCGGCCCCCTTGGTTCTTCGTCAGGGTTTGTTGTACTCTGCGCTATATACGTCGGGTTTTTTTTCGCAGGATGCTTGGGAATGCTACGCTTCTCTGTCGGCGGCCCCTGCTTCCGCCACCCGACGCCGCGCTGTGTCGTTACGGACCCTGCTTACGTCACGCACCGACGCGCTGTGCCGCGCGCGGGGTCTTCTCAGTCCCGTCCTTCTGCCGGTCCTCTTCGGGGTGCTGCTGCAAGTGCTGCCGCCTTGCACGGGCGCAGGACTGGGACGTTGCTGGCCAGTGCATCGGTTCCGCCTCGCACTTCTGTTCTTGCCCCTTTCATCCCCTCTGTGTCGGGGCTGGCCGGCCTTCCACTTCCGGCCGCCCTTCGAAGGGGTCAGCCCAGCGCCGGCCTGGGGTTGGGGTGGCCCGCCCTTTTCGACGAGGTTGGGGGGGGCGGGGGTAGAGGAGGTCAATGTGGCGCTCATGCCCGCACGGCCCGTACCGGGGGTACCTCCACGTCAACACAATGTGTAGTTCTCTGGGTCGGCCTCCTTGTTCTCCTTCTCGCCTGGGCGTACCGGGTCGCTCCCCTCCTCTCGGGTGCTCCCTCGGGTTGTTTTCGCCCTTGCGCCCCTCGGTAGCCGCGAGGGACGTTGGGGGCGGCGGGTTGCGCGGAGGGGTCTCACCTGGAGGTGGACGTCCAGACCCCCACTCCGCTCTTGTCACCGACAACGGCCCATCTCTTCAGAGGTGGCCCACGTGTTCACTTCCATGCCCGAGCTGGGTAGCGTCGAGGGAGTTGACCGCCGGTCACCCGGTTTTCCTCTCCCGTGTCTTTCTGGTTCCGTCGCCGACCTGCGACGCGATGCGACCGGTGGTGGATCTGTCGGCCCTCAATGGGCACATCGTGCACACACGGTTTCGGATGCTGCCGGTACCCCTGGTACGCCTGGCCCTGTGCCCTCTGTCGTGGGTAGTGTCGCTGGCCCTCCAGGATGTGTCTTGGCTCGTTCCTCTCCATCCTCGCTTCCAGTGATTCTTGGCCGTTCGGACTTCCGATCGTGTGTTCCTGTTCGACGGCCTTCCCTTCGGTCTCCACATCGCGCCGCAGATCTTCTCCGCACTGGTGGGGCAGGCTCTGGGTCCTCTCCTCAGGAGCGGGCTCCAGCTCCTGTTTTCCTTGGCCGTTTGGTTGGTAGTTTCCGACGCCCTAGGCCTGTGCATTGGCGACGCCCTCACAGTCGTTCGCAACATCGCACGGTTAGGGTTCCCCTTCGATGTTCCCAAGTCACGCTTGACCCCGTCGCGTGTCGTGCCAGGGGTTGGTCTCGCATGGGTTTTGTCCGGCGCTACGGTGACCCGGGGTCTGCCGGCCGCGGTGCACCTTCGGTGGACGGTCCTCGCCGTGTTGCACTCGGTCTCCCTCCCGGGGTGGCTCTGGGACTCGTTCGTGGGTTCGCTGCATTGGGCCGCTCTGCCCCTTCCCTTAGGGAGCCTCTGGCTCCGCCGCCTCCTCCTCATGGGCACCGCGGTGTTTCCGTTGCCCCTATGGATCGGCTCCTGCCGCTCCCGCGTACCGTTCGCCGACGCTTCGGTCGCTGGGTTGCTCGGGGCTCGCTCTCTGCGGCTGTGCCCTGGACCGCCCCCCCCCCGCCGACGGTCTGGGTAACCACAGATACGTCGAGCGAGGTTGGGTGAGGTTCCCAATCGAACCTGGGACGTCCACTTCCCGGCAGATGGGTGGGTCTCCCTCCTCTTACCCGTCTATGCCCTCGGATTGTTGGTTCCTTTGTTCTTCCTGCGGGACCACGCGCTGGCCCTTCGGGGTAAGTCGGTGGCCTTCGGGTTGGACACTCAGACAAACTGTCCCCTGTTTCCTTATGCGGGGGTCCTCCAGGTCGTTGACTCTATTGGGGGTCTCGGTGGAGTTGTTCTTCCTCGCGGACCGACACCCCTTCTCCTTGCATGCCTCCTCCCTGCCCGGGCCTGCCACCCTTTGGGCGGCCGCCCTGTCGAGAGGGCAGGGCGTTCTTGTAGAATGGGCGATGAAACGGACTGTGTTCGCCGACCTCGCGGCTTCCTGAGGTGTTCCGGAGGTCGCCTTGTTCGCATCGGGGGTGCCGCGCCAGTTGCCTCTGGACCTCTCCCTCCGGCCTCGCGCTCCGGGGGGGGTCCGGACGCTTTCATGGTCGCCTGGTACAGGTGGCGGTCGATATCCATCTTTCCGCCACCAGACGCGCTGTTGATGTGCCCAGTCCTCGCGAAGCTGCGGCTGTACCACTGCTGCGTCTGGCTCCTCGCGCCTCTGTGGCCGGCACGGACTTGGTCCGCCCGGTTGCCGCGGTGGTGCCCGAGTCCGGTCCCTCTACCTGTCTCCGGCTTCCACTTGGGCTAGGTTGGGGTCCTGCGGACCTCTTTGGCCTTCGCATCGTGCTTGTTCATGAGGCACGGTGGCTCCCGGTCCCCGGCCGGGCCCTGACTGACTTCCTGCAGCGTTCCTGGCCGTCTTCTCCTTGGGGGACTTACGGGTCCCGCTGGAGGTCTTTTACTAGGTGGCTACAGGCCACTCGCCTGCCAGTTGGCTCTCCTTCCCTCGTCCTACGCTCCTTGTTTCACCTCTTCCGTACACGTCGCTTTCCAGTCGACGCTATACGTACCCACTTGTCTGCCGTCCGGGGGGTTCTTTGGGTCCGTCGCTGGGCTGGTCGTTCCGCCACAGGTGCTGGATTCCTTCCTGACGGCTGCCTTCCGGGATCGACCGCCTCCGCGCCAGGTCCCTCCGCTGTGGGATCTGGGGCGGGCTCTGGTACTTCTGGCTTCCCCCACGTATACAAGGGCCGCTACGCCGGTTCCGTTGCTCGGGCGTCCACTCTTCCTTGTCGCTCTGGCCACTGGGGATCGGGTGTCTGCACTAGCGGCATTGTCACGGCCCCGGGACTGCGTGCGATTCTCCCCGTCCTTGCATGGCGTCTCGTTCGCCTCCTCCCCACCTTTTGTTACCACGCATGGGAGGGAGGCCCCCGTTTTCCAGCCTTTCGCCGTCCAGGCTTTATGGCGTGGGCATCCTCGCCATGTGTTGTGCCCGGTGTCAGCCTTGCACTCCTCTGTTGCGTCTGTGGCGCCGCCTTCGGGTACTGCTGTGTGGGTGTCTCCTCGGACAGGTGGGAGGCTCTAGCAGGTGCAGCTGGGCCGCCACGTTTGTCGGACCGTTCGTGCCCGTCACCCTGTTTGTAGGGGTTCTGCGCGCGATGTCAGATCCTTTGCTGCCTCCTTCCGGTTCCTGCCACATCGATCCTTCCCTGCCTTCGCCTCAGCGGTTTTGTGGTCTTCTATCAATTCCTTCATCTCCTCCTACCTCTCCGTGTCCAGTGTTCGACCCCCTCGGCCGGTGATTGCTCTCCGGGGTCGTGTTTCCTGGTGCTCTGGCGAAGATCCCTGGTCTTCCCCCCTTGTCCCTCGTTCTTTTCCTTTGTTTTTTTGACAAAGGGGGGGGGGGGGGGGTGTATGGGTTTGCAACACTGGATTGCAAGTTTGGGATTATGTATTGTTCCAGTACATGTGTTTTTGCCACATTGAAAATTGTGTTTTGTTCTTGTGTTCAGTGTTTTTGTTGGTTTTTGAAGAAAAGGGATTTTGGGTACAGTACCTTTTTGGTTTCAGACAAGTCTATGTTTTTGCATTAATATGAATGACGGCCATGTGTTAAAACTGTTCTTTTTAGCTACTCCTCAGTTTTTCACTCTTTTATTAAACTCTCTTGTTTAAATTGTGTCTTTGTCATTCGTAATTTTGTTTTATGCATTGTTTTTTTTGGTAGGTTGGGCTTGGATGTCCTCCTCCTATTTGTTATGCAGCCTTGACGTTGGATTTGCCAAGACTACTAACAAATTGGGAGGTTTGACGTACAGTACCTCCCAACCTACCAAATAGGAAAACCTACTATTTGGTAGTAGTCTTGGAAAATCCAACGTACATAATACCCTCCCTCACGCCGGACCCCTGCCCATCCGCGTTCTGCTGACGTGAGATGTGATGACAAGAGAGGGTCGCTCATGCGCACGTTCGACAGGGATCTGCACATGACGGAACACGGGATGGGCCTTAAGCGGTAACTAAGGTAAACCCCTTTTTCTTCTCTTCTATGCTTTTTTCACCTTCGGTGGTAGTTTTGGTTAATGTACAACGTCTCCTAGAGCAAGATAAGGAGTAGACTCTAGACGTTTTCTTTTTAACCGCGGTTGGAATGACGACATAGCAGTCAAAATAGACAAGTCGTCATTGCAATTAGGTTAATAGCCTTGACGTTGGATTTTCCAAGACTACTACCAAATAGTAGGTTTTCCTATTTGGTAGGTTGGGAGGTACGTCAAACCTCCCATTCAAGAAAGGAAATAAACTAGATGTTGGCAACTACAGACCAGTTAGCATATTATGTATTGTACTGTATCTAAAATCCTTGAAAGAGCTGTATACACCCAAATTGAACACTACCTCAAAGAAAATTATCTATTCTATAAGTTTCAATCAAGGTTCAAATGCATGTACTCGACAGAGTACTTAACAGATCACATTCGTAAAGAAATGTCTAAAGGTAACTACACCGGTATGGTTCTTCTTGATCTACAAATAGCGTTTCATACAGTAGACCATGATATCCTCTGTAATAAACTACAAGCAATGGGCATTGGGTCAGTGAACTGGTTTAAATCTTATCTTAGTGGTAGAACACAAAGAGTCAAAATTGATGATAATATATCTGATCCTATGCCAATTAACTGTGGGGTCCCGCAGGGAAGCATCCTAGGTCCCTTACTCTTTCTCTGGTATGTGAACGACATGGAACTGAGCGTCTCGTGTAAATTATTACTGTATGCTGACGACAGCGTGCTTCTGGTTTCAGGAAAAGACCCAATAATTATTGCCGCTTCACTTTCCAAAGAACTAGAATCGTGTAGTGATTGGCTAGTGGACAATAGACTATCTCTTCACCTGGGCAAGACGGAAGCCATCGTATGTGGAACAAAACGCAAACTGAAAGACATTGCGGGCTTCTCGGTCAACTGTAATGATATTCCTATAACAACAGTGTCACACGTTAAATATCTCGGACTAAAACTGGACTTGACTCTGTCAGGTGAAACAATTTTGGAATCTATCCTGAGTAAATGTAGAGCACGTATAAAATACCTGTATAGACAGGTGGGATGCTTGCCAGCGGCGACCAAAAAGACCCTATGCCAAGCGCTTGTTCAATGTCATTTTGACTATTCTGTCATACTGGTACTCTGCATCATCTAAATCAGCACAGCACAAACTTCAGGTCACTCAAAATAAAATGGTTAGGTTCATGCTGAACCTAGGACCCAGACTCCAAGAGAGGATGAGAATTACAATGTACCAGTGGGCGGGTGCCCAACCCTGAAAGGAGTTGAAATAGGGGAGCTATCCCTCAGCCAAAGACGGCTTTCTAGGGCCTTTCCTAGCTGATGCTGAGAGGATTGGGTTCTAGTCATGTGGTGATGGGCTGGTCTATCAGAGTGAGAGCTGAACGTTCTCTGCCATATCCATAGCTTACTCTAACTGTCCCTTTTACTTATATATTTTGTAGATTTCTTCCGTGGATTGACCTCCCTACTGCCAAGCTAGAGGTTGGCAGACTGGGAGCCAAAGCGTCACATTTTTCCTTTACCCCTCAACTTTCCCTTCATAATTGATGAGGTGCACAGGGCCTTGGAGTGGCTTCGATCACCTGGGTTTTATTAGTGGTAAGCAGGGAGGGTTCTGTGGGGGCGCTCTGTTATGGCCTTGGCCTTGCTCGGGACCTTGGGGTTTCTCAGTCAGACAGCCTGAGGAACAGCAACAACAACAATGTACCAGTATAAGCACTACATTAGATACTCATTAGATACGAGGCTACTATTAAAGACAAGGTTTGCCTTATTTGGATATTGGAGAATCGTTAAACCCTCTAATCAAACGAATTGCCTCGTTATATGGAAGTTATTCATTATAGGCTTCCCCTTGGAGATCATGGCATCTAGCAATAGATAGATTGAAAGCCTTTTATCTAATTAAAGATTTAACTTTTTAAGAATTTGATAATGTACACAAATTTCGATTAATACATTTAATGCCAAAATATACCTTAGCTATTTTACCGGTACATATTTACAGAAAAATTACGAATGTAACAACTTATTTATTTAGGAGAATAATTTGTATTGATTTTGCATAATGATTGAAACACCATATATGAATTTACCAATCTACCCAATGACCCAAAGCAGCAAATGTACCATGTAGGTCATGTCCAAAACAACAAATTTACTGTTTACAGTACTGTATGTCCTAAATATTATGTTCTCTTCACTAACCAACTTCACTCGTAAATAGCAAATTTAACATTTACTTCCTAAACAGCAAATTTAGTGTGTCGTGGTAGTCCATCTTGGTGTATGGAATCGGAAGGAAGCATGGGTGGGGATGGCCAGATGATGGACATCCCCGTACCCACACCGTCAACACTGGACTCTGAGGCGCGTAAGAAGATAATGTTGGATGCGTTACTGGCCGAGCATCCGTACCAATGTGAGGCAAGTTTCCAGAACTCTCCATCTGAGTGCAAGAAGGGCTAATGTCCAGAAATGCCAATACAGTACTGTACAGTATATGCTTGAACCCAAAAAAAAAAAAATAAAAAAAAATACATTATAAACATAAGTTCTTTTTGTTGGCCAATTACTTTCTACATAGGAATTATTCATGCTACTATTGGAGGAGGAGATTTTTTTTTTTTTTTTTCATTTCAAAGTGCATATCTTTAGACATGGTATGTTTGGCTAGTCTCTATTGGCTATTATGGATTTTTTTTTCTTGCACTCAGCTAGAAAAATTAAGACATTAACCCCCTTCAGTACTATGGCAGCATGTATATTTTATTCTGGCTTACATTAAACAATTTTACTATTGCTTTGGAGAATGTAAATGACCTTGCCAGGATTAAAATTATGGCTGAGATTATATTAATATTGACAAAAAGCTAACATTTTTAAAATAAAGCATATATGTATTAGAAAGGATCTCTACAAGTTTAAGAGGTAAACAATTGCCAAACTAAATAGTATTGTCTAATGATAGTTAATTAACACCCACGCTGCGGGCATAATTGCCCGAAACTACCTTAATTTCATTCTCTTTTTCATGCATAAGAGCATAATACAATTAAAATTTAAAACTTGCAAACTAAACAAACCAAAATTGGGACAAGGACAATATAAAGTCAAATTAAATTATCAAAATCGCTATGTGGAAACAACGCTTACTAAAATGAAAATTATTAAATAAAAGAACACAATCCACCACATAGGGTGTACATTACTACATGAGCAAGTTAATCTGTTTCCCAAGCAAACTAATCGCACATATAACAACGCACTATCGTCACGTTAAAGTATATTTATACAATTACAGTATACAGTATATCCGTGAAAGTACAATGATAAAGCTTTCCAATGACACCTGAATCATCCCTGTACGATATCTGGTTATTTTGCAAACGATCTTGGAAACGAAGGCCAAAATCGGTAAAAAGGGGGCAATTTTTGCTGTTTTTGCTATGTGTGACGCTGCACACGAGTAAGCCAGCCTTCTCTCGCACTCAGTGTGTGCCCGCTGCCTGTGGCGAGCGGTTGGAGCCCACCTACGCTCCCTCCAACAGCTAGCCTCTCTCACAGGGCTCATAATAGCCTCAAATGGCACCCGTCATATGACGGGCACCGTACAGAAGAGGTTAAGATAAAACATAAAATGGTTTCATCTCTGAAGTACTCTATGGAAGTGAGGTAGTGATTAACCCTTTCACTGTGGCCGATGTAAATATATGTCCTATGTAAAAAAAAAAGGCCTGGTAATACCAGCTGAAGTTGGTTGCACCATCCAACTCTGCTTGTTGACAGACGTTTCCAGGAGCTTCTAAGCTTGCCACCCATACTTATATCATTGTGCTTAGTGCATTGGTTGAAGGAGTGTGTGTGTCCAATGAAAAGGTGATTTAGAAGCTGAAAATCAATGAAAACAGGGCCACTTCTCCATGTAATCTCCATGAAATTTCAACAACTCATACAGTCTTGTAATGCAAAACATGATAAAATAACTAAATATCATCATAAAATAACTGTAAATATCATCAAGTTATCGTGAGTGGAAGTGAAGGAGAAAATCATATATTTTTGGTCGTGAGTGTAAAGTGGGGTTTCAGCTGGTAAGCGGCGAAACAAGCAAAGTATTGATCGATTTTCCTGGGTGGTGTGAGGAAGTAGGGAGGAGATGGTGACTGTTACAGGGAGAGTTTGACCTAATATTAACATTGGAGCTCGTTCCAATTCGGTCAGGGCTATGGATATGGCGCTATGGCGACATATATTGAGCGGAATTAGCGGGAAAATAGCTACATAGGCATATTCTTCGCTATAGGAGCCACTACATACCCTGTACCAGTACAGTATATAGAATATTTTCTAGCTTTAAACTATTTCCCTATGTGTTTTATCAATACAGTATACAGTAAGTGTCTTCTCACTGTTCTGAAATTTGTGGCACCAAAGTACAGTACTTTTGTACAGTACTATTTTATTACTTCCCTGAAAGCCTTTCCTTTCAGTGACTTCCACACAAATATTTGACTAAATGAACCAATCCTTGGCTAACTGTAAGCAATGCCATAAAAATTGCCCCTTAACGAAAACAAAGTAAATATTTTTAGACTTCTTGTAAATGAAAAATAAGCTTCAGGGTTGCATAATTGTTTTGTATTTCCTATATATAACTTATGTATATTTTTACCTGAATATTTATTGGATACCTTTTTTGTCTCCAGCTTGATTCTTCTGATGCGGAAAGCTTCACATATCCTCATAGGTAAGGTATGAAGTAGATTTGTAAAACTGTGAATACAAAATATATTTTACAATCCCCTTAATCATTCCAGTCATATGGTTGCTTTTAGAATTATATTCTAAAGCTTCTACAGTATTCAGGTAAGAAAGACCTTAGAATCTAAATGGTCTATCTCTAATAAGATACTGTTTATTCTTATCTCTTTGATTCCTTGAGATTTTCCCTAAGCCTGGAAGAATAGTCAAAATCAATAGTTCGCTTGAGATTTGATAATAATTTATGTGAAATTTATAGAAAAGAAAATTGACCCTCCGTATTCGGCGGGTTTGAATATTCCCGTCTCCGTGGAACCGGCTGAATTTTCGTATTTTTGTGATTTTCTCATACTGTACTTATAACAATGCAAATATATGGCCTAACCTATGTTAGTTATATAGCAAAATGCAAAAATTGGTGTTATCTTGAGAATGGTGATGACGAACATTCTACACCAACTGATTCTTGTTTGGGGTTGAAAATATTAGTGAAAGTTATGGCCCCCGCGAGCCTGTATCCCTCTGAGCGTTACACTTTCATTATTTTCCAATATACATATCTCTGCATCGAAATGGCCTGACCTACAGTAGGTATATATCAGGAGGCTATAGTTGCTGTTATCTTGCGAATGGTGAAGACTAGAACATTGTACACCTTGTGGTTCTCGTTTGAGGTGAAAAATGGTGGTTTGGTCCCGTGACCAGGAAATGTTCAACTTCATATGCGCGGCAGTCTGACCAGCACCTACGGCTTCAGCATGTTTACTCTCATTCAACTATAAATTATTGATAATGGATTATGCATTATTATTTATTTTTTATTTATTTCACAATAGTAACTACAGTATTCTTAAGTCACTGTTCATTGCTTTCATGCATTGATTGAGACTACAGAAAATCATTGATTGATTGCTTTTGGCCCAGAGTCAAGCACGAGTCAGCTGACTTGACTGACTGTGTGTGTCTGTGTGTTTGTTGTTGTTGTTGTTGTTGTTGTCATTGTCATTGTCATTGTCATTCCTTAAGCTGCCTGGCCGAACAGCCCCGAGTCCCTAAGGAAGGCCATGGCCACGGTCGGGCTTTCCCACAGAGCTCTCAAGGATGTAGATTATGTTGTTGGCTTAAGTGATTGTGTGAAATGCAGTCTTCTAGGATGTGTCCAATGGTATGGGGTGCTGTGTTACATCCCGGCAGGTGTCGTTGACGGAGACATCCAGTCTCTTCTGATAGCTCAGAAGAGCTGGATGGTGCCCACATCTCAGCCTGGCCAGGTGGACTCTGTCCTCGCGAGGAAGAGAGAATTCAGAAGGATGGATTTCGCGAGGTCGTGCCTGCAGCTGCGTGTTGTCTATGAGTGATTGGATGGAACGGCGAGAGAAATGAGTATGGATGTGCTTCTGGAAGCTGGTTTGGGGTGGGCAGGAAGGGAGAGAAGACAGTATTTGTGTGTGATACCGTGTGCTGGGTGTTATTTTGATATTTCTTGGTATCTGTGGGTGTGTTGCTATATACTGTAGTGTTGTTGTTGTTGTTGTTGTTGCTGTTCCCCAGGCTGCCTGGCCGAACAGCCCCAAGGCCATAACCGAGCGCCCCCACAGAATCCTCCCTGCCTACCTCAATAAAGCCTGGGTGACCGAAGCCATTCCATGGTGGGGGGCTGAGGAGGGCGCAGAAACGCCCGGGAAACCAAAGCCCTACCCAGGGCCCTGTGCCCCTCAGCAATTATGAAGAGAAAGTTGAGGGGCAAAGGAAAAATGTGATGCTTTGGCTTCCAATCTGCCAACCTCTAGGTTGGTAGATTGGGAGGTCAATCCACGGAAGAGACGCCGTCACTTGAGATCTAGAAAATATATAAGTAAAGTGAACAGTCAGAGTAAGCTATGGGTATGGCCGAGATCGCTCAGTTCTCACTCTGATAGACCAGCCCATCACCACATGACTAGAACCCAATCCTCTCAGCATCAGCCAGGAAAGGCCCTAGAATATAGGTTTGACTCCTGTAAGGAGATAAAGAAAACCTAATATTTAGTAGTGGCCCCGTAATCATTGACGAACATGCCTATTACATAAGGCATCCTCTTCAAACACTAATCCGCCGTAGTTTTGAATCTACCGCGCAGAGCATTTAAAAACTGAGGAGCCTTCATCATGAGCGCACGCGACCTCACTCATGGCTTCAGTCATTATGAATTGGGTTCTCACTACGAAAAAACTTCGTAAAAAATAAAAACAAAAACAAAATAAGAATAACTATCTAATAAGCTTTCCATAATATCGTGGATGTACTTGTGTGGATTTCTGACCAGACGCTGATTCAGGCGTCATTCTTCCTTCACTGACATATCAAGTAAACCAAAATCCTTAATACATCAACGAATGGGAAGGGGACGGTCGGGAGGGCCCCAGTCGTCAATGATTACGGGGCCACTACTAAATATTAGGTTTTCTTTATCTCCTTACAGGAGTCAAACCTATAATTTATTAGTGGCCCCTCCATCATTGACGAACATGCCTGATTTCTAAGACTGGAGGGGGACATTCGTAATCATATCATAACTCTAGAAAAGCAGATAATAAAAACAACCACATAGTATTCTTACTTTGAAAATATATTTAAATAACGGCGTAGCCGAACAAATACAAGAAAAAGGGGGTTCAGGCAGGTGCGTGCTTCAAAGAAGCCTGCCTGACAAAAATTTGGTAACCCTGAAGATTCTGAACACAGATCTGTAGTTACAAAGGCACCCCACTCAACGAGTGGTGACAAAAAATAACAAGTTATAAGTTTACATGTGCACATAATAAACTCCAACATAAACTTGGAGATAAATTGCAAAGGAACTCCAATAATCTAAAACTAAATTGCTTTCGCAGCTAAACTACTCTAACAACACCGTTGTTTTGTACTTAACATTGTACTAGCACAATTTCTCACTGAGAAATTTTCATAACACATTTTAACCTTAAATTGTATCACAGCTCTCATACTCCGGCGGGGTTTAGGGTGTCCTGTGTCAACTGACTGCACCCCCCCCCCCCCCTTTCCCGTGAAAGTAAACAAAAGTGACTGCAGGGCCACCTAGACCCTCTGCCTTAAAGCTATACATGGTAAGGAAGGTTTGTCTAGAGCAACTGACAAGTATCTAGACAGAAACGTATGATTAGACGCCCACAACTGCGTGGACGCTATGTCTTCAACTGAAAATAATTTCAGGAAACGTAAAGAGGCTGCCCATTTGCGTAAATCGTGGGCCCGACCCACAACGCCGGGATTACTTTCTTTAATGACTTCTACCAGAAGAGAGGCTAATCGCCGTTTAAGTAAGCGTTTACCCGTACTTGCTACCCATAAGGCACCTTGGGGGTTGTGAGGAGCTACTCTCAAATATTTGGTTAGAGCTTGTACTGGACATAAATTATGATGCACCTTTCCCCTTTTTAACGCCGGCACCGTGAACTCAGAAAACACGTGTGCACTATGCTCATTCTTGGCTACAAAACCTGGGGAGGGTGCAATGGAAATACTGTACATTCATTAAGTCTACCAAACCTAAGACAATTAGGTGTGTTGCTCATCGCCGCCAGCTCAGACACTCTGTTTCCGGTGGCTAAAGCCAAAAGGAAAACCGCCTTTTTTAAGAGTAATGCAAAGTCTGCAGTATTTTGGTACAGACGAGAGTGAAGCAAAGACAAAGCTTTGTCCAGAGACCAAGTAGGCATGAGCTGACGGGGAGGTGGGCGGAGTTTAAAACATGCTCTCATAAAACCTGTTTCCTCCGCTACCGGTATGGAGAGACCTGTAAGGTCTAAAAAGGGCACTCTAATCGCAGTTAAGTGATTTTTTAATGTTACCACAGATAAACGTTTCTGCTCAAACAGATAATTTAAATAATTAAAAACTAATGCCACTGAGGGTACAGTTTGTTCTGTCCTAACGATCCAAGAAGTAAAGGCTTGCCAATGTGATTGATACTGTCGTTTTGTAGACTGAGTATATTGATTAAGTAATTTATTTGTCACATCTCTACCGTATGGTGCTAGCCACTTGGCCTCCTGAATGTCCATAATGCAAAAGTCAGCGAGGTCGCGAGGTTGCCAATCGCGTCTAAGTGGAAATACCCGACCGGGAGCGATACCGGGTCCGGGCACCACATTTTCAATTGCTGGTACCACAACTGCGCCGGCCACAGTGGCGCGATTAGCGAGACTAAGCCTCGATAATCTCGTAGTTTGTTCACTACGTGGCACATTAGTGACGCATCTGGCGGTGGAAACAGATAGATGGAGCTCCATCTGTTCCAGTCTGTCACTAGGGCATCTGGCCCCCCTGCCGGCGTTTTCGCCCGGCGGGTGAGGTATAGATGGAGTTTGTGAGTCTCCTCGGACGCAAAAAGATCCACTTGTGGATGGGAGAGCTCTGCAATCATTAGGTTGAAAATGGGTTGCTTGAGCTCCCATTCTACTGTCGTGCTTTGTCGCCGGGATAGAGCGTCTGCCCAGACGTTCGCTACGCCTGGGAGATAAGAAGCGTGCAGATAAATATCTAGACTGTTGGCTAGAGCAAAAATCTCTTCTGACACGTTTAGCAACTTCCTTGACCTCGTTGACCCTTGTTTCTGAATACAGTGGACTGCATTCAGATTGTCCATTCTGAAGGCCACCGACTTGTCCCGTAACGCCGGGCCGTGAGCCTGAAGGAAATATAAGGGGACTAGTAATTCTTTGACATTGATGTGCGAGATTTCTAAGTGGGACCAAAGCCCCTGACCCTGGTGCCCCTGATTTGACTGAAATCCCCAACCTATTGTGCCTGACGCATCCGTGTCTACCCATACCGTTGGTGGAGGAGAGGTCCATGACATTATTGAGTGCAATGTTTCCCTCTTCGCCCAGACCGCTAGCAAGGTGTGGATTAATTTCGGGATGGGCCATAATTTTCCCGCCGGTAAGAGCGGGAAATATTTGTTGCCTTCCAATATTAATCGTTTTACTTTCAACCGGCCCAACTTGACAGTTAGTTGAATCCAGTTGAGAGAGCCGACCAGAGACTCCCAGACCCTTCGTGTCGTAGTCAGACTGTGAAGAAACCTGAACAGTTTCCTGCGAAACCTGTTGCGATTGTCCACACTCTGACTCAGAGTGAGAGCGGCGGTGTCCCAGACCAGCCCTATCCACTGAATTACTCGTGAGGGAACAAGGTTTGACTTTACCAGATTTACCTTGAAGCCTAGAGTTTTGACATGATTTAAAATGATATTGACATGTTTTATGCATAATTGTTGTGTCTCTGCCACCACCAGCCAGTCGTCCAGATACCACAACACTCTGATCCCTTGTTTTAACAATGGCATCAGGGCTTGCCGGACTAGTTTTGTGAATAATCGAGGTGCCAGGTTCAAACCGAACGGCATCCTCTGAAAAACAAAATTTTGGTGCCTGATCCGTAAGGCCAAAAACCTTTGAAATCTTTTGTTGACCGATACATTCCAATAGGCGTCTGTCAGGTCTAGTGAACACATCCAACCTCCCGGCGGAAGTGTTAGCCTGATTTGGTGTACTGTTAACATTCTGAAAGATTCGTTGTGAATGTGAAGATTCAGATAAGACAGGTCTACGACCGGCCTCATCTGAACACTGTCCCTTTTGGGAACCAAAAATAGTTTGGACGTGAATACAGGGTAATTTGGGGGGACCGGGATGATGACATTCTTGGCAATCATTTCCTGGGCTAGTGACTCCACCTCTAAAGAAACAAAATTCGCCGTTGTCGGCTGACGTAATCGAGGTCGCCGGAGCCACTGCCAAGTGATGCCTTTGCGTGCCACCATCCGTGCCCAAGTGTTTAACGGCCATGCTTGGTGACACGTTCGGAACGACCCAGTTAGCAGACAAGGGTTCGCCGGCTGTACTACCCTCGGTTCCTCCGGCCTTAAGGTAGGCGCCGGGAGTGAGAGAGACTTTAGTTTTTTGATGGTGGGGTTGGTGCTGGCCGCTTCGCCGGCTGGCTGGTGTTGGCCGAAGACTGGCCCTGACCTGGTTTATTTTGGCCGCGTCCTCTCTGACCTGAAAACCTATTCTGTCTATGCCTGTACTGACCCTGGGGGGAGTGGGAGGACTTAGGCGGAAGAAAAGGTTTAGATCCCCCTGGCTGGGCTTTAGTAGTAGGCCTGGGTTTGGGGAAGTTAAATGCAGGTTTCTTAGAAGGGGTGGGACTGTGCTTAACGGCCTGTGCCATATTGAACACCGTTCGCCATACTTCAGGGGACATTAAAGATGGGGTAAGTACTGGTGACATCACCACCTGGTTAGCAATGCGATCAGGTAGCTTGCGAACTAACGACATCCTAAGATCTTGTCGTGCTCGTACCGCCTCAAGCAAGGCGGTGCGTATGTCACCTAAGGATTGGATTGACGACTGAAGAATCAGTCGCCGGGATAACTCAACCGATCTTCGAGCATCCGCGTCTGCGATTGCCTGAGTAGACCGTAGTAAAGACTTAGCCACCTGCTGAGATACTATGTACTGTGAAAACAGGCGAAAAGCTTTTCCTCGTAGCCTAAATTCTCTGTCTAGGTGAGTAGGGGTAGGGGTAGTGAACGGGTCCTTCAGTTCACAAAGATTAATCTTAGGGGCAGCTAGGAATGCAAACAAAGCCGCCGGGACTCCGCCGGCAGAACCCACCGGCATGGAAAACCATGAATGTGTGTCCTGAGGGATCTGGTGGGAAGATTTAGAAGTGAAAGTACAGTAAACTTCCGTTAATCCGAAGGGCAGCGGACCGGCTCTCGTTCGGATTAGTGGATTTTTCGGATTATCGGACTTTACCCCTATGAACCTGTGTATGACGAAAACATTGAGGCATTAGGCCACTCAAATGACACATAATGGAGCACACACATATCATATGTTCATGAATTCACTTTAAAAGTTTACCATTGTCATTGTAGCCTATTATCTACTTCAAAACATTCAGATTAATGGTCAAAGGAATCTGCTGATATAAACGTCTTCTTCTTCTTCCGTCTACTAGCGAGTTTGTCTTGCTCTTGAAGATCAGCTGTGGTTCGGGAAGTAATGCCTTAACAACGGCACTTCCCTGAGAGGTTCTTGTAATTTTCCTTTTGTGATTTTCCTTGTGACGTGCTCTGTTATATTATATTGTATTGAAAGCACCCTTGTCTTGTTGTCTTGAAAGCACCCTTGGGATGCTCCGATCACTGAACTATAAATAGTAGCGTATCGGAACATCCAAAGGTGCGTTTTCAAGCTCAAGACTAATACGTCCAAAGGTGCGTTTTCAAGCTCAAGACTGAATGCGCTTGCAGAAAATGCGGTGCAAGCCAGTAGCGCATCGGAGCGTCCCAAGGATGCGTTCAAGAGCAAAACAAACTCTCTAGCAGACGATGTGGAAGAAGAAGAAGACGAAGGTGTTTACGTATATATCAGTAGCTTCCTTTGACCATTAATCTGAATGTTTTGAAGTAGATAATAGGCTACAATGACAATGGTAAACTTTTAAAGTGAATTCATGAACATATGATATGTGTGTGCTCCATTATGTGTCATTTGAGTGGCCTAATGCCTCAAAAAGGGGACTTTGGGACTTCTTGAAAGGTGCGTTTTTCAAGCTCAAGACTGAATGCGCTTGCAGAAAATGCGGTGCAAGCCAGAGCGCATCGGAGCGTCCCAAGGATGCGTTCAAGAGCAAAACAAACTCTCTAGCAGACAATGTGGAAGAAGAAGAAGACGAAGGTGTTTACGATTATATCAGTAGCTTCCTTTGACCATTAATCTGAATGTTTTGAAGTAGATAATAGGCTACAATGACAATGGTAAACTTTTAAAGTGAATTCATGAACATATGATATGTGTGTGCTCCATTATGTGTCATTTGAGTGGCCTAATGCCTCAAAAAGGGGACTTTGGGACTTCTTGAAATTCGGACCATCGGGTGAATTCGGATTTGGCCTCAAATTGAAAAATTCGGACTATTGGGAGATTCGAATCATCGGTCGTCGGATTAACGGACTTTTACTGTAGTTGCAAAGTTTTGAGCCTCTACCTCCCAATCCACCCAAGGTCCTGGACCCAACTGTCCCACCTTCAAAACTGGATTAGCTGCGTCGTCTGTGACGGTCCGTAAATCTAGTTCAGGAGTAAGAGCTGACAGAGTCTTAATATCATTAAACCCATCCAGCTTAGACCAGTCTGAAAATAGTTTTAAAGCTGAGGCAGGGGGTAAAGCAGGCTTAGAAGCATACACAAAATAATCCTGGTGATAATAACTAGGTATAGCCTTAATGTTTACGTCCAGAACATTACCCAAGGCATCCATGGCCCTTAATTTCTTTGACTTGTTGCCCTGGATAAACCACTCACGCGGTACCGGGAGTTCCCCTGACAAGGTAGGTTGGGCAAGCTCTGGTTTAGAGGGGTTCAAAAGAACCCATGACTCGTCTGGCCCATAAAGCAGGGGCATAGCTACCTTTCTAAGAGGTGCTTTGTCTAGAGGGGGTGGATTAACATCCGTTATGACCCTGACATTTGAAGTTGTCAATGCCGCCGTGGCAGGCTTAGTGCTCCTTGCAGGTGACAGAGTAGGAGGGTTAGGAATCTTAGATAAATCAATTGACGTCATCAGAGGCCGTACCGTAGAGCTTGTCGAGGGAGCCCCCAAGTCCATTGTGGGGTTTTCTTGTTGTTGACCAAAAAATTTAGATAAAGCATGAGTAAGCAACCCATCAATTTCTTGTGCTGTAACAAACTGGTTTGATGAAGAACTTATAGGAGAATCATTATTATCCTGTGCGGCGTCCAAGCCTGAGCCTGACCCTTGTCCTTCCATATCCGAAATTATTGAAACTTCGTCTTTTTCCTCCCGATCCTCCTGAGAAGACCCCGCCGAGGCAGGGGTACCTTGTTTCCAAGATAAGTCTGGGATAGAGGATGGGATCGCCGCGTCCCTGTGGACGTCGGCTACTGTGTGACTCGTATGAGTCGGACGTGGGTGGTCAGACCCTGGTTGGGCAAACCGCCAAACACCGAGGCCCTGGCCTACGCTCTCTTGAGAGTCTGAAACATTCTCAATTATTGACCCTCCTGAACTTTCCATTTCCAGGGTTAAAATATTAATTGGCAACTCCTCTTTAGGGACAGGCGCTGCACTGGACTCAGAGGCCCTAACACAAACTCTGTCAGGTGTAGAGGTACGATGAGATGCACTAGACTTAGGGGAATGTCGAGAGGACTTCCGATGTGAATCCTTTTTTGAGGATTTATGGCTGCGGTGTGACCGCGAACTAGTCTTAGATCTGGAAGAATCTCCGCCGTGACCACTGGTGGAATCTTCCGTCTTACTCTTCTTACTCTCCGGCGAAGAGGCCCGACTAGAAGACTGTTGTCTGAGAGGTGACCTTGACCTAGATCTCGCCCGCGACGAGGAGGCGGATGCCGGGGGTGTAGGCCCTCTCGGGCGTTTAGTTGTAGTCGCAGGCGATACAGAACCCTGACTAGTCTCCGTCGGCTTAACACTCGTGACTCTAGAGGAACGTTTAGGGGGAGGGTGTTCTGACAGCAATCTATCCCAAAGTGGGACGTTGTCACATTGAAGTGACTTATGCGCGACAATGGTAGTGTAGGCCGACATCTGTTGTCGAACCTCTCTCAACGCTACCGCCGCGGTCTTATCATTATCACAAAGGACTTTAACAGCTAATTGAGAGCAAAAGGAACAATTATGCATAACCCAGAGACCCCTTGAACGGTCTAGACATTTAACACACCTTATGCAAAGGGTGTGTGCAAAAATAGGGATACCAGCACAAGTAGGGGTAATGCACAGGGCAAAAACTGGGGCCACGGTAGCCATGACAGAGACTGATGGGTGAAAACTACCGCCGGGTCTGTATTGGTCCGCCGGAGCTCAGCTCTGGAAAAAACAAGAAAATTTCCAGGAATTAATGCTCACAAGGTTAATCCAACATGATCGCACACCAGTGTTAATAACCCGCCGGGTAACGAGATGCAAAGACACAACTAACACATCTCGCTACGCGGCGGGGTGTAAAGTCTAAACAAATCTTTTGCTAAAGAAAGTGAAGAATACCCTCTGATATAATGGTCCAGCATGGCACTTATAGTCTCTCGGAGGAGGTGACTGTCTCAAGATTCAATTTTGTAACAAAGCAACCCCCCAAAAAGACGCCGGCCCTTGAATTATTTTAGTAGAATAGCCCAGGGCAGGATGATACGAGATCTAATGTTTAACGAATTGTCCCAAAAGATCGCCGTAAGTTAGAAGGCGGCGATACCTGATAGTATCACTAAATTAAATAGGTTAAATTGAATTTTGTAAATTCCTTAGTTCCTCCACCTAGGAGCACCCGCCGGGTGTGAGAATCGATATTTAACCTAATTGAACCTTCAATCGCCGTAAATAGTAAAGGCAGCGATACACAGAGTATCACTATAATGGATTGGTTAACTAACTGGAAGACCTAAGTCGTTCATCTCACCCTACCCAGGTGCACCCGCCGGGTGAGAAGTTTTAAAAGTTAACCCCATAAGTTCCTGTCCCCACTTCTTTGTAAAAGATCGCCGGGGAGGAAAGCCTAAACAACAGCTAGGTTTTTCATGTGGTTGTCGTAAAACCAGGTAGAAAAAACTCCTAAAACGTATGTCCACAAGGACGCCGTTTTATATGGATGGGTACAGCCATCCCGCCGGGAATCAAAGGAGGCCTGAAACCAGGCACCCACAGAGACGCAGTCCTGGAGAGCCACAGACACCCCCCCGCCGGGGATACAAGCCAGTGTTAACAACCACGTGTGGCCCAACACTGCTCTCGGCCAGGATTTTTTCACGGTGAAACCGAGAAAAAACCCGCCGGAAGGAAACCCACCCTGAACAGACACCATCTGAACAACACACGACACGAGGATAGCCACGCACGACTAACCCAAGGTCACACCATAATCCGTGGAATTAGCCAATACACAACTAAACCAGGAAACAATTATAGTCCGAGGAATTAGCCAATATACAACTAAAACCCGGATACACATGACACAGTAGGGCATATTTATAAATAATAAATAATAACACTAGTACATGTGGCAAAGCTACGAGCGGCTGGCTAGGCCTAGGCAGACGGCATAATAACAGTTGAAATATACACACACACTGGAAATATCACAACAGGAACCACCGCCAACACACCACCGTAGCAACAACTTCCAACCCAGGGAAGACTGACTCGGGACCCAGAAAAAACTTCACTAAGTGAAGAAAAATACGCTGGGAACGTCAGAAAACACAGCTTACCTCATCAGAAAGATAAAAGGCAGCAATAATTAACGCGTAGTGAAAGCCGCCTGCATCACAAACTAACTCAACTGTGAAAAAGTTCACATGTCCACAACGTGACCACGAGGGTACATCCGAAATAGATGCCCCATACACTCGACCCAAAATACACTGCACTGCGGGCAACCAGCCCAGGACACTCCTGCTACGCCTATCCTAACCTTACTCGATACATCCTAGAGTAAACAAATGAGAAAAAACTCACTAGGGACGCAACGAATGCGGAACCAGCGGAGCGTGGGGAGGCACGTCCGGGCGGGCTGAGCGCAGAGCAGAGAAGGAAGAATGACGCCTGAATCAGCGTCTGGTCAGAAATCCACACAAGTACATCCACGATATGATGGAAAGCTTATTGGATAGTTATTCTTATTTTCTTTTTCTTTTTATTTTTTACGAAGTTTTTTCGTAGTGAGAACCCAATTCATAATGACTGAAGCCATGAGTGAGGTCGCGTGCGCTCATGATGAAGGCTCCTCAGTTTTTAAATGCTCTGCGCGGTAGATTCAAAACTACGGCGGATTAGTGTTTGAAGAGGATGCCTTATGTAATAGGCATGTTCGTCAATGATGGAGGGGCCACTAATAAATAGCCACCTTTGCCGGGGGGATAGGTCCCCTATTTCAACCCCTTTCGGGGTTGGGCACCCGCCCGCTATATAGTGTAGTGGGTGGTGTTGGTTTGTGGAGGCTGCAGCCAGGAATTGAGTGCTTCTCATCTCCAGATGGTCTTTGACTTTGAGGACTTTGGTTTCATGATGTAGGTGATCTGTAGGTGTAGTAGCTGTGAAGCCTGTGATGATTTTTAGGGCTTTATATTGAATAGTCTGTAAGGTCTTGTGATGTGTTTCAGCTAGATTAGAAGCCCAGACAGGGCTTGCATATTCCATCACTGATCTTATGTATTGTTTGTAAACGGTGGTGGTTGTTTCTTTGTTGTGTCTAAATTTTGTGTGGGCAAGTGACCTGAGGGCGTTAAGTCTGGGTGTCAGTTTATTTTTTATGTTTGTGGTATGTTGTTTGAATGTAATTAGAGTATTATATGTTACTCCTAGGATTTTGGGTGAGTGTGTGTGTGTTAGGGGTGTGTTGTTTATGCTGAGTTGCAGGGTGTATTTGTGTTCAGCTGTACAGCTTGTTAGGAGGGTTGCGGTGGATTTGGCTGGGGCTAACTTGAGTCTGTTTGTTGTGCACCAGTCATGTAGTGTGTTGAGATAGGGTTGAAGGAGAGTTTTTGCTCTGTCTGGGTTTTGGTGTGTGCATGTGAGTGTTACGTCGTCTGCATAGGAAGCTATGTTTATTTGGGGTGTGTGGGGTGTAATTATATCATGTATATACAGATTGAAGAATGCGGGCGACAGGACGGATCCTTGCGGGACTCCGTTTGGGAACTTTCTGATGCTAGATGACTGACTGGCAAAAGATATATGTGCACATCTGCCTGCTAGGAAGCTGGCCAGCTACCTTTTTGTGTTGTTGTGCATATTTGTGTCATAGATTTTGTTTGTTAGGTTATGGCGGGGGATGGCATCGAAGGCTTTACTAATGTCGAGTGTGGCAAGTAGTGATCTGTGTGGTGGGCTGGCTGAGTTGATGCCGTCAAAAGATCTTTGTGTAAGGTCTGTAAGAAGAGTGTTTGTGGAGTGCAGTGGCCTGAAGCCATGTTGTGTTGGAGCTTGGGGTAGAGCGTGTGTGGTCAGTTGTAGTACAAGGCGTTCTATGACTTTGGAGGGGGTGCAAAGGAGTGTGATAGGGCGGTGTGAGGAGGGTAGCGTGGGGTCTTTGTTGGGTTTGAGGAATGTAATGATGACACCATGCTTCCAGATGTCTGGTATTGTGTTGTGTGAATAATTGTAGTGTGATATGTTGGTGAGTGCTTGTATGCCTTGTAATCCTATGTGTCTGAGATGTACCGGTATGTTTTTGTTGTTGTTCGGACTGCCCGCCAAGACAACAAAACTTTCTCTTGCACGGTTTTAAGTGGTTTTAAGCTATGTAATATCTATTGTCTTGACGAAGGCCATCCGGGCTCCGTGTTGCAATCTCGACATCTGTACATCCCGTCCGGGTGGATGGGACCCGTCAGCCTTGGCCAGCAATCCATCTAGAGGAGACAACCTTACAAAAATCCAGGTGGATGGGACTCGCTAGCCTTGGTCGGCAATCTCTCAAGGGGAATAAACCTTATGCAAAATACCGAAGGGCGTCACGCTCATTGGTGCAACTTGCAGGTGGCGAACTCTACGATAGATACAATAGATTGGGAGGTTTGATGTACCACCCAAACTACCAAATAGGAAAACCTACTATTTGGTAGTGGTTTTGGAAAATCCAACGTCAAGGCTATTAACCTAATTGCAGTGACGACTTGTCTAATTTGACTGCCAAGTTGTAATCCCCAACCGCGGTTAAATAAGAAAACGTCTAGAGTCCACTCCTTAACATACTCTAGGAGACGTACACTAACCAAGATTACCATCGAAGGTGAAAAAAACATAGAAGAGAAGAAAAAGGAATTTATGTGAGTTACAGCTGAAAGCCCATACCGTCTTCTGTCAATATTGACACCTGGTTGAACCTGAGCGCATGCGTCTCTTACCAAGTATCATTATTCCACATAGACATAGGAGCGAGGATGGGCAGGGGTTCGGCTCGTGGGAGGGTACTATGTACGTTGGATTTTCCAAGACTACTACCAAATAGTAGGTTTTCCTATTTGGTAGTGTGGGAGTACCTCCCAATTTGTTAGTAGTCTTGGCAAATCCAATGTCAAGGCTGCGTAACATATTGGAGGCAGTCATCCAAGCCCATAACAAGCAAATACCAATGCACAAAATTATGAATGACAAAGAACACAAAATAAACAAAAGAGTTAATAAAAAAGAGTGAAAAACTGAGGAGTAGTTCCAAAAGAGCAGTTTTTACAGTGTGACTTAGTCATTCATAGCATTGGAGAAAACTTTTAAAAATCTACAACAGTACTGTACAAAATTCCATATCTTCTGAAGTGCAGATATTTACAGCATACCAACATGCTGTACATACATGGGAAAAGTAGGTCACATGGGACATATACTGTATACAGAATATATAAATATTCCCAAGCTCGTGACCACAGTGTCCATAACCCGTGGCCCCCACCGGGGGGGCACAACACAAGGCGAGCACGGCCACGTCGGAAAGCCAGGACGGGAAGAGGATGGAACACAAGCATCTCCCACTCAACTCGGCGACAAAAGGAGAGGAGGGGGCCAACGAGACCACGATCAAAGACGAGAACCGCATGCATTCCCGGGACTGCGTCATGGCAGTTAGTCCCGACACCCTACCACCAGGAACCAGCGCCACTATGAACAAATGACTCGGGAAACAGCACCGGCGTCGTGTCCTGTGTGTATGTCCGCGACGCCAGAAGGTCCAGAGTCCAGTCCAGAACCCACAGTGGAGGGGGCTGGCGAGGCGGCGGTCGTGCCCGGAAGGCAGCTTAAACCCTTCTTGTCCGGGCAGCATTTCTAAATGTTGATAGTCTTACCCGGGCCATCTGGCCAAAAAACGTTGTATGTAAACATAGGCCTATTTTTGTCAATTTAATAGCTAGAGAATTCACATAAATCTCAAATGTAGCCCTTACTTGTATCTGTAGACTGGCGTTGAGTAGAGCTCTCTAGGTCAACTAGTTCAAGTGTTATGACAATTTCCGTGGAGAGAGTTTTGCCGCGTATTTAGCCATATCGGACACTTTGGAAGACTAATTTTCGCTATAACTGGCAATGGCAGACAAGGTCGAACCTCTTCTTCTTCTTCTTCTTCTTCTTCTTCTTCTTGATAAGGCTTGGTGGCACTCCGATCGACCTTGTTTACAAACTTTTCGCCGCGCGGCTTTCAAAGCACGCTTAACCCTTCCTACCTGGGTGTCATATTGGCATGACACCACAAAATAAGGGCAGGAGCCTGGGTGTCATGCTAATAGGCAGCAAGCTTTCAAGCCTATTCAGCTTGGTCTGAACGCCGTGCGTCCGACACATGTAAACAAAACCGATCGTTGCGTCACCGCACCTCCGAAAACAAGAAGGAGACGTCCGATCAATGTTATTGTTGTGACGTAAGACGAAATTAGTGTGTGAAAAGCTCCGATACTGTCAACATCGCGGCAAAATTCGCCCCACTGAAATCATCATCACAACTGAACCAGTTGACTTACAGAGCTCTACTCAACGCCAGTCTACAGATTGAAAACCGCACTACGTTTATAGATGCGTGGGAAATTTCTAGCAGTTAAAATAAAGCAAAATACGGTAGCCTAGGCCTAGACATTTTTCGGCCATTTTGCCCGGGTACGGGCGACCGTCCTTCGGCGTACCAGCCCGGGCCCGGAGGGTTAACCCTTCTTGCCCAGGCTCGCCATCCTAAGGACAGTATTGAGATCCGGGGGATCTGGCCGAAAAATGCTGTAATAGGCCTAGCCCTATCTTTGTTATTTTAACTGCTAGAGAATTCACACACATCTCAAAACGTAGCCCTGTTTTGTATCTGTAGACTGGCGTTGAGTAGAGCTCTATAGGTCAACTGGTTCAGTTGTGATGACGATTTCCGTGGAGCGCATTTTGCCGCGATTTTAGCAATATCGAACATAAACACTAATCTTGTTCTCAAAAACAATAAAAAAAAAAGTCTGACTTCTCCTTCTTGTTTTCGAAGGTGCGCGTCGCTCCGATAGGCTGTGTTTACATACGGTTTGACGCACAGCTTTCAAACCAAGCTTAATAGGCTTTCAAGCTTACAGATTTTAAAATGACACCCGGGCTCCTGCTCATCTGCCGCGGTGTCATTTTAAAATGACAACCGGGTAGGAGGGGTTAAGGATGCTTTCAAGCATACAGATTTTAAAATGCCACCCGGGCTCCTGGCTTTCAAAATTTGAGGCATTTTAAAATGCTGCCCGGGCAGGAAGGGTTAAGGACGAAAACCAGCTCCATCGGTGGAACGACCAGCCCAGCCAGAGACTCCAAGACCTCCTGGACAGTAGACAGGCGGCAGCGTATAGAGCGAAACACGAAGTGACGGGTGCAGAAAAGGTAGAGGTGAATGAACCGTCCGGCCAGTGTCCCGTATCCAGGACGAAAAAGACTTCCAGCGGGACACGCAAGACCTCCATGTAGACTCCGTCCAGGAACGGGAGGGGAAGTCAGGGAGGACCCGTCTGTGGACCGGGAGCCACCGAGCCCGCGAACGCCAACGAATGCCCGAGGTTGCCAACTCGGCCCAAGAGGAATCGCGAGACAGGCAGGGGCACCGGAAACGGGCACCATCACCACAGCTGGGTGTACCAAGCCTGTGCCAGGGGCGCGAACAACCAGACCCAACCGCGGAACTGCCGCAGCTTCGGGGGGGACCTTGCACAGCAAGAGAGCGACCGGAGAAGGAACACGAAGAGCGATCGCCACCTTGTCCCATACTTCCGCGAAAGCAACCGGAACCTCCGCCAGGGTGCGAAACCGGAGGGATAGGGACCAAGGCAACGTGTGCGACCCCTATGAGGCAAACAAGGCGAGCCCCGGAACGCCCCAAGAAGCTGCCAGGTCGACGAAGACAGGATGTGGCAGCGTCCACTCTAGCAGAACGGCCTGTCTGGGCGGGAGCCCAACCCCGAAAGGGGTTGAAATAGGGGAGCTATCCCCCCGCCAAAGGCGGCTTTCTAGGGCCTTTCCTAGCTGATGCTGAAAGGATTGGGTTCTAGTCATGTGGTGATGGGCTGGTCTATCAGAGTGAGAACTGAGCGATCTCTGCCATACCCATAGCTTACTCTGACTGTTCCTTTTACTTATATATTTTCTAGATCTCAAGTGATGGCGTCTCTTCCGTGGATTGACCTCCCAATCTACCAAGATTGGAAGCCAAAGCGTCACATTTTTCCTTTGCCCTCAACTTTCTCTTCATAATTGCTGAGGGGCACAGCGCCCTGAGTGGGGCTTTGGTTTCCCGGGCGTTTCTGCACCCTCCTCAGCTCCCCGCCATGGAGTGGCTTCGGTCACCCAGGCTTTATTGTGGTCGGCAGGGAGGGTTCTGTGGGGGCGCTCGGTTATGGCCTTGGCCTTGCTCGGGGCCTTGGGGCTGTTCGGCCAGGCAGCTTGGGGAACAACAACAACAACAACAGGCAGTCACGGGCAGGCAGGAAGCGCGCAGGGACATGCAGTGCCGGTCTGCCAGGAAGAACAACTGCACTGAGATCCCCAACAGAGTATGTGATCTGGAGGACCCCTGCTCGCGGAGACAATGGACCTCCGGCTGAATGTTCCTCCTGAAAGCCACCGACTCGCCCTAAAGAGGCAGCGCGTGAACCCTCAGGAAGAACAACGGCACCAACAGGTCGAGAGCATCGATGGATAGGGGCGTGTGCCCAGACCACCAGCCCTGACGTTGATGCCCCATGGACGACTGGGAGCTTCAAGCCACCTCGCACGACGTATCTGTGACCACCCAGATCGTCGGCGGTAGGGGAGGCCAGGGCACGGCTGCTGAGAGCGTGCCCCGAGTGACCCAGTGACCCAAGGGAGACTCGGAGGGCCCCAGACTGCGGAGACAATGGACCTCCAGTAGAATGTCCATCCCGAAAGTCACCGACCTGCCCGAAGGTCCAGTGCGTGAACCCTCAGGAAAAACAACGGGACCAACAAGTCGAGAGCATCGATGTGTAGGGGCATGTGCCCGACCACCAGCCCAGACGTTCAAGCCCCACAGACGATTGGGAGCCCCTAGCCACCTCGCACGACGAATCTGTGACCAACCAGAACGTCGGTGGTGAGGCAGACCAGGGCCCGGGAGGTGAGAGCGTGCTACGAGCGACCCAGAGTCCCAAGGATCGATAAATGGAGCGTGGGACTAGCCACAACCTGGAATGTGGCGGTTGACTATGAGCGCGACCAATACGGACTGTGCCTGGGTGTCAGAGACTATCCGCCAAACGTCCAGGTAAAACAGGAGCTGGATACCGTCTCGCAGGAGAGGATCCAGAGCCTGCTTCACCAGTATTGTGCCAAAACGCACCTGGTAGCTCCAGCGACACCACCAACAACAGAGGCCGCAGCGCCAGTCGGACCAGGAGTACTGACAGCACTCGAAACCGCGTGCACACGAGAGACCTGTCGAGGGCCGACAGAACCAGCACCGGTTGCATCGTGTCGCAGTCACTCTACAGTACCAGGAACACTCTAAGAGAGGAAAACCCTGTGGCTGGGTTGCACCACCGGAACTACCCTTTGTCTGTGCATTGACGTAACCATGGTGGCCACGTCCTGAGAGACTGACAGGCGAGCGGGGACAAGACCTGAGTGGAGGCCTGGACCCCCATTACTGTGGTAGATTCCTCCTGGTAACCGTTTCGCCCCACATCCCTCGCGGCCAGTGACGGGCGCAAGGGTGAAAAAATCAGTGGGGAGTCCCGTTACGAGGTAAGCAACCCTGTCTGAGAGGCGAGAAGGAGAGAAAGGAGGAGACCGACCTGGAGAGCCGACACGTTTTTAGACGTGGAAGCCCCTCCGAAATGGCTCTGAGTGACACAAGCACCTCTACCACTTCCCCCCTCCCCCCCTTTTTTTATGAAAAGGGTGCATCACGCCACCAGCCGTCCGGGGGGAATTCAACCCCGATGAAGCACGAACAGAGGGAGAGTGCTGGCTGGCCTCACTTCAGCAGGGCCGATGCGAAGAGGCTCGTCCGAGCGGGCGGACTGCGTATACTCCGTCTGTGACGCGGCACGTCAGTGCGTACTGGAAGCAGGGGCAGTTGACAGGGAGGCGTATGGCACCCGGGCGGTCGGAGCAAATAACCCCGCTGTAAACAGAGCTCAGAGTACAGCAGTCCCAGATGAATAGCCAACAGGGCGCCGCAGTAGACCGTGGACTGGACGGCGAGGCAAAGGCGAGCAGCGTCTCACAGCATCACCGGCAGCACGGGGACGAAGGACACAGCGAGCCGGAGGGAAATCCGCCGCACATGGTCCATACCGTGGCGAAGGGTACCCTGAGGCACCGCCTCGGCAAGACGGAGGGGTTGAACCAAGGGCAGCAGATGGCCAATGACAGGCCACCAAGTCTACCAACCGCCGCCGCAAGGCAAAACCCGCGCCGAGAGCCGCCTCCTCGGTGAGAGTGATGCCCGTTTCCCACTGATGCGATTTCATACGATTTTCGTCGCCATGTAGTCTTGTCAATTCGCAACGAATTTGTGCGACGTCAACAATTTTGACCGTTGAAAACCGTTGACAAGTTTACACTCGGGTCGCCGATGGGTAAGACGTAATCGGCGACATTATGCGACCTCATCGGCAAATTGAGCGATGGTTTGCCGATGACCTCGGCAAGAACTGTCACATTTGAATAAAATATTGCGAAATAATGTGAAGGATGAACGAATCCTCGGCGTATGTTCTGCGACGTCTTCGGCGAATTAAGCAATGGTTCGGCGAATACCTCGGCGAGATTATCCGAAAACTTTTTGCATATAACTGTTATTTCATGGCACAAACATAAGAACATAAGAAAACGGGAGTCTGCAGAAAGCCGATCGGCCCAAACAAGGCAGATCCCTGTCACACCCAACCCCAATTACAAGGCCTAATTATAGACCCAACTCACTAATGCCTTGAGGACTGACCTCACCAAAACAGTCAGAGATCGACACAAGATTACGGGGTCTGCAGAGCGCCGATTGGCCCACACCAAGCAGATCCCCCCTCATACCCAACCCAACTCGTCGAAAATGTACAAATTTATCTTAAAATCGCCAAACTAATGGGCCGAACGTCATAAAATATGAAAACTAATGGGGTTAACCATGAGGAAGAAAGGGGACCAGAAAAACGACCCATCTCCCCTTAATTCGGAGATTGGCACTGTCCGGCTTCGCCGGGGAAATTTTCTATCAAATAATGTACAAAAACAAAAAATATATATGTTGGCTCGCTACCGCTCACCAGGAAAATATTGAAACCTGAATGGAGGTAAACGTCTTAAAACAGTAGGTTGAACGAGGCCGAACGGATACAAGGCAAAGAGAGAGGGAGAGAAATAGAAAAAAAACAAAAAACGAGGAGAGAGGGAGAGAAAGAAAACAAAAACAGCGAGGTGGGCTCAATGTTTGCGTTATGGCTTAAAAATTGAGCCCACCTCGCCTTTTTTTGTTTTCTCTTTCTCTCCCTCTCTCCTCGTGTTTTGTTTGTTTTCTATTTCTCTCCCTCTCCCTCTCTCTTTGCCTTGTATCCGTTCGGCCCCGTTCAGCCTAGTGTTTTAAGACGTTTACCCCCATCCAGGTTTCAATATTTTCCTGGTGAGCGGTAGCGAGCCAACATACATATATTTTTGTTTTGAGAGCAAGCTAAATTTGTACATTTTTCAATAGAAAAATGTCTCCGGCCTCCATATAATGCTGGTTCGCTATCGCTTGCCAGGAAGATATCGATACTTGGATGGGGATAAACGTCTTAAAACAGTTGGCTGAATGGGGCTGAATGGATACAAACCAGAGAAAGAGAGAAAAGGAGAGAAAGATAAAAAAAAAACAGGTGAACCCCCACGAGAGGTTCATAGAAAAAAGGGTTGACAGGTTCACTATAGGCCTAATCATTTTTTTTTTACCCACCTCGCCGAAGGTGCTCTTTGGCCTCGGCAGGTGTGTCTTGAGCATTCCGCGACGTCGCAAGGCCCTTCGCATACCTCGTGCGGAGCATACCCCTGGCGGGTATACTCTCGGTGAGTACTCGTGCGCACGTCGACGACTAATCGATGAGGAAATCGCCGATGACTCTTGTGCATCGTCGATGTTCTCAGAACATCTGAGAGCATCGGCGAGCCGCCGTGCAGCGTTGAAAAGTTTTTTTTTGTGCGAAGTGTCTCGCCGATGTCGCCGATGATCTCCGAGGGCCTCGCAGATCCCTCTGCGATGTTTGACGATGCTTGCGAGGGCTACGAACCCTCGTGAGTCCTCGTCCAAAATTTTGAACAATCCGAAAATTTGCGAGGCCTTGCTAGTCAAACGATTATCATGCGAGGGTTTAAGATTTTGTTGCGACATCTCACGAATGTGCCAATTTATTGGTGTCGGCGATGAAAATCGTGAGAAGTCGCATCAGTGGGAGAGTGGCATGAAGAAGAGAGAAGAGAAGGCGCAGAGACCGAGCCTGGGGGCACAGACCCCGGACCAGAACACGCCATGCAGACTGCCAACGGAGACGAGTGTGAGGAAGAGGCAGGCACAGGAAGCGAGACAGCGATGTCGACGGTCCAGGAAGAAAACAGCAGAACCTCGACAAACCAGGCCCCCAAAAGGAGCGGGTGAGCGAGCATGGCAGGAAGAGCAGGTATACCGCCCCCAAGGAGGACATTCCCGACAAGACCAAGAGGCATTGAACACCGAGTAGGAAGCCCAGATGGCCGAAGTCTGACAAGAGCAGGGGCCTATGGGCAGACGGAGTCCTGGGCCCACCGAGAAGAAAAAAAACCTTGCTGTCGAATGTCCATCCAGCGGAACCGCGGCAACCGTGGTCCCCGAATGAAAGGAGCGAGCGGAGGGCGGCTGAGGAGGATGACGAGCAGCCAGGTGAGGGGAGCGGCGAGCCGTAGCCTGGCGACGAGGAGAGGAGCGGCAGGGAGAGTGTGACCCCACCAGAAGCACCACGGCCAAGGAGCGCGGAAAGGGAGGAAAGCGGTGGCGCCCATCCCAGAGGTAGCCAAGCAGGGAGACGGGCCCGGCCGTGGGGAATGCACGCTGGTACGGTGTAAGTGGAGGAAGAGACAGCAGAAGCTGCACCGAGATGGAGAAAGCGTAGAAAGAGACTGCAAAACAGCTGAATCCATTAAAGTTCAACTTGACAAGCATTGTGTGCTGCATCCAAGGAGAACTGCATTTGTAAATGAAGAAAAGATGTCCTTAAGTGTGCCATGTAGGAAGAGAGACCCTCCTCCCTGTCATGGAAATTCCAGGGAGGCATGGTCATTGCACATCCTTAACACACAGAAAGACTGTGGGACAGCAGTATTGTGGAGGGCATGTAACCAAAAGGGGTCGAAATATCTGTTGCTGCTTTATATCCTTTGAACTCCTTTGGACTCCTAGTACTTTGGAGGGCAAGCAACTGGGAGGGCTCGTAATACATGTTGCCTGGTTTCCTTTGTACTCCATTGTACTCCTGTGGATTCCTAGGACTTTGAAGGGCAAGCAACCGTAAGGGGTCGTAATACCTGTTGTTGCCTGTATTCCTGTTGTTCCTTGATGTCCATTGTACTCTTTTGCAAACCTTAAAACTTCAAATCAGGCTAATAGCCTTGACGTTGGATTTGCCAAGACTACTAACAAATTGGGAGGTTTGACGACCTCCCTTATAACCAAATAAGGAAAACCTCTTATTTGGTAGCAGTCTCGGAGTATCCAACGTAGGGCTTAAGATCTCAGCCGCTACCACAGCGGGCCGATTTATCGGTACTCACGCGAAGTTCCAATAATCTCTAGAGTTGCACCTCGATTCACTACTAGGCACGTTGTACACACTCCGAGATGACTAAAGAAGGAAAAGAAATTAGGATAGCGAAGGAAAGAAAAAAGTTATAGTTACCCATTTAATCTAGCTGCTCTCCTCTTAGCCATGCTCCATGTTCTATGAGCCTGCTCCAGTACATATAACAGTATCTAGGTATCAAGTAATCAGTGTAGATTGGATGGGCAGGGGATCGGCATGAGGGCGGGATACTCTGTCGTTGGATACTCCGAGACTGCTACCAAATAAGAGGTTTTCATTATTTGGTTATAAGGGAGGTCGTCAAACCTCCCAATTTAGTAGCAGTCTCTACGTTTCCAACGTAGGGCTTGAGTCCCAAATTGGAGGCGGACATCCAATAAACCTTAAAAACCCCAAGCCTTAGCAAAAGTAGAGGACCAAGAAAAGACACAAATAAACGTTTTAATTTATTGGGAAAAAAGAGCGTAACAGTATGGTGCATATTAAGAAAGTACAGTTACTAGCATATCAGTCTAGGGTCTAAAATGCATAAGCAGGGAAAGTAACAGGTCATGTCGACCTTGGAATGGCACCCCAACCTGGGAAAAGTGAAGTCAATTGTACAGCATTACCAGAACAAGAAGGTACTGCACAGCAGGTGGATGATCTCCGAATACACTCTTTAATTACAAGAAATGGGTATGAGGCATAGGCATACCAATACAAAAATCCCTAGACAGTATAGTCCAAATGTAAGAAATCGTAAGAGTTATATCCTTAACACTAAACATATAGTACATACAGGGGAGTGAAAGGTACAGCATGGTGGACAGAAGAGGTAAGAATAGCTGTGGAAGAAAAGAAGAAAGCATATAGAGAGTGGTTGGGTAGTAGAGGGAATGAAGATTTCGAGAGACAGAAATGAGCGAGGTACATGGAGAGTAAGAGGGTGGTGAAGAGAGTAGTGAAGGAAAGTAAGAGAAGAGTAGATGAGGAATTTGGAAGGAATCTGAGTGTAAAATGGAGGGAGAGTAAGAAACTGTTCTGGAAAGAAGTCAAGAAAGTTAGGGAAGGTAGCAAGGGAAACAGTAAGGGTGTGAAAGATAAGAATTGGGAGAATGCTAGCCAAGAAGCAAGAGAGAGTCGAAAGATGGAGGGAGTACTTCAATGAGTTGCTAAATGTAAGGAATGAAGAGCCAGCAAACATAGCTGGATATGGTATGGGAGGGAGAAGAAGAGAAGTAGTGGAGGAGGAGGTGGGGATCAGGAGGTCAGAAGTGTGGGAAGCCATGAAAAGAGTGAAGTTGGGGAAAGCACCAGGAACAGATGGAGTGTGTGGGGAAATGTTGAGGTATGGTGGTGAGATAGTGATCGAATGGGTATGGAAAATGTGCAAACTAGCATGGGAGAAAGGGAGTGCACCCGATGACTGGAAGACTGGCATAATAGTCCCCCTATATAAGGGCAAAGGGGAAAGAGGAGTGTGTGGTAACCACCGAGGAATATGTCTTCTAAGCGTAGTTGTTGTTGTTGTTGTTGTTTTTCCCCAAGCTGCCTGGCCGAACAGCCCCAAGGCCCCGAGCAAGGCCATAACCGAGCGCCCCCACAGAACCCTCCCTGCCGACCACAATAAAGCCTGGGTGACCGAAGCCACTCCATGGCGGGGAGCTGAGGAGGGTGCGGAAACGCCCGGGAAACCAAAGCCCCACCCAGGGCCCTGTGCCCCTCAGCAATTATGAAGAGAAAGTTGAGGGGCAAAGGAAAGATGTGACGCTTTGGCTTCCAATCTTGGTAGATTAGGAGGTCAATCCACGCAAGAGACGCCGTCACTTGAGATCTAGAAAATATATAAGTAAAAGGAACAGTCAGAGTAAGCTATGGGTATGGCAGAGATCGCTCAGTTCTCACTCTGATAGACCAGCCCATCACCACTCTAAGCGTAGTAGGGAAGGTATACAGTAGGGTAGTGATTGAGAGAGTGAGAGTGAGAACGGAGAAATGGATAGGCGACGAGCAGGGAGGTTTTAGGAAGGAAAGAGGATGTGTAGATAATAATAATAATAATAATATTTATTCAGTTAGCAATTTACAGAGTTGGTACCACATAGTATGTTACAAATATGACATGTACCAGCTTTGCATAATTCCAACTAAGGATAGCCCAATAAGGTTGTTAGGCGTATTTCCATTGGGGTCCTTGTGGGATTAGGTTAGCTGGGGAAAAGGGGAGGATAAAAGAAATAGATACTTTAGAGAAAGTATTTCTAGGGGGTTATTTTAAGATACCTTACATCCTATGGTAAATATCAGTAATCCGTAATCAATAATCATTTCAGTTTGGTTTGCCTATCTCTTATGTCGTATTTAGTAGATCAGATTTTTACCCTGAATTGTGTTGTGGAGAAATATACATTATAGGTTTGACTCCTGTAAGGAGATAAAGAAAACCTAATATTTAGTAGTGGCCCCGTAATCATTGACGAACATGCCTATTACATAAGGCATCCTCTTCAAACACTAATCCGCCGTAGTTTTGAATCTACCGCGCAGATCATTTAAAAACTGAGGAGCCTTCATCATGAGTGCACGCGACCTCACTCATGGCTTCAGTCATTATGAATTGGGTTCTCACTACGAAAAAACTTCGTAAAAAATAAAAACAAAAACAAAATAAGAATAACTATCCAATAAGCTTTCCATCATATCGTGGATGTACTTGTGTGGATTTCTGACCAGACGCTGATTCAGGCGTCATTCTTCCTTCACTGACATATCAAGTAAACCAAAATCCTCAATACATCAACGAATGGGAAGGGGACGGTCGGGAGGGCCCCAGTCGTCAATGATTACGGGGCCACTACTAAATATTAGGTTTTCTTTATCTCCTTACAGGAGTCAAACCTATAATTTATTAGTGGCCCCTCCATCATTGACGAACATGCCTGATTTCTAAGACTGGAGGGGGACATTCGTAATCATATCATAACTCTAGAAAAGCAGATAATAAAAACAACCACATAGTATTCTTACTTTGAAAATATATTTAACCACGGCGTAGCCGAAAAAATACAAGAAAAAGGGGGTTCAGGCAGGTGCGTGCTTCAAAGAAGCCTGCCTGACAAAAAATGGGTAACCCTGAAGATTCTGAACACAGATCTGTAGTTACAAAGGCACCCCACTCAACGAGTGGTGACAAAAAATAACAAGTTATAAGTTTATATGTGCACATAATAAACCCCAACATAAACTTGGAGATAAATTGCAAAGGAACTCCATTATTCTAAAATTAAATTGCTTTCGCAGCTAAACTACTCTAACAACACCGTTGTTTTGTACTTAACATTGTACTAGCACAATTTCTCACTGAGAAATTTTCATATCACATTTTAACCTTAAATTGTATCACAGCTCTCATACTCCGGCGGGGTCTAGGGTGTCCTATGTCAACTGACTGCACCCCCCCCCCCCCCCCTTTCCCGTGAAAGTAAACAAAAGTGACTGCAGGGCCACCTAGACCCTCTGCCTTAAAGCTATACATGGTAAGGAAGGTTTGTCTAGAGCAACTGACAAGTATCTAGACAGAAACGTATGATTAGACGCCCACAACTGCGTGGACGCTATGTCTTCAACTGAAAAACATTTCAGGAAACGTAAAGAGGCTGCCCATTTGCGTAAATCGTGGGCCCGACCCACAACGCCGGGATTACTTTCTTTAATGACTTCTACCAGAAGAGAGGCTAATCGCCGTTTAAGTAAGCGTTTACCCGTACTTGCTACCCATAAAGCACCTTGGGGGTTTTTGAGGAGCTACTCTCAAATATTTGGTTAGAGCTTGCACTGGACATAAATTATGATGCACCTTTCCCCTTTTTAACGCCGGCACCGTGAACTCAGAAAACACGTGTGCACTATGCTCATTCTTGGCTACAAAACCTGGGGAGGGTGCAATGGAAATACATTCATTAAGTCTACCAAACCTAAGACAATTAGGTGTGTTGCTCATCGCCGCCAGCTCAGACACTCTGTTTCCGGTGGCCAAAGCCAAAAGGAAAACCGCCTTTTTTAAGAGTAATGCAAAGTCTGCAGTATTTTGGTACAGACGAGAGTGAAGCAAAGACAAAGCTTTGTCCAGAGACCAAGTAGGCATGAGCTGACGGGGAGGTGGGCGGAGTTTAAAACATGCTCTCATAAAACCTGTTTCCTCCGCTACCGGTATGGAGAGACCTGTAAGGTCTAAAACGGGCACTCTAATCGCAGTTAAGTGATTTTTTAATGTTACCACAGATAAACGTTTCTGCTCAAACAGATAATTCAAATAATTAAAAACTAATGCCACTGAGGGTACAGTTTGTTCTGTCCTAACGATCCAAGAAGTAAAGGCTTGCCAATGTGATTGATACTGTCGTTTTGTAGACTGAGTATATTGATTAAGTAATTTATTTGTCACATCTCTACCGTATGGTGTTAGCCACTTGGCCTCCTGAATGTCCATAATTCAAAAGTCAGCGAGGTCGCTAGGTTGCCAATCGTGTCTAAGTGGAAATACCCGACCGGGAGCGATACCGGGTCCGGGCACCACATTTTCAATTACTGGTACCACAACTGCGCCGGCCACAGTGGCGCGATTAGCGAGACTAAGCCTCGATAATCTCGTAGTTTGTTCACTACGTGGCACATTAGTGACGCATCTGGCGGTGGAAACAGATAGATGGAGCTCCATCTGTTCCAGTCTGTCACTAGGGCGTCTGGTCCCCCTGCCGGCGTTTTCGCCCGGCGGGTGAGGTATAGAGGGAGTTTGTGAGTCTCCTCGGACGCAAAAAGATCCACTTGTGGATGGGAGAGCTCTGCAATCATTAGGTTGAAAATGGGTTGCTTGAGCTCCCATTCTACTGTCGTGCTCTGTCTCCGGGACAGAGCGTCTGCCCAGACGTTCGCTACGCCTGGGAGATAAGATGCGTGAAGATAAATATCTAGACTGTTGGCTAGAGCAAAAATCTCTTCCGACACGTTTAGCAACTTCCTTGACCTCGTTGACCCTTGTTTCTGAATACAGTGGACTGCATTCAGATTGTCCATTCTGAAGGCCACCGACTTGCCCCGTAACGCCGGGCCGTGAGCCTGAAGGAAATACAAGGGGACTAGTAATTCTTTGACATTGATGTGCGAGATTTCTAAGTGGGACCAAAGCCCCTGACCCTGGTGCCCCTGATTTGACTGAAATCCCCAACCTATTGTGCCTGACGCATCCGTGTCTACCCATACCGTTGGTGGAGGAGAGGTCCATGACATTATTGAGTGCAATGTTTCCCTCTTCGCCCAGACCGCTAGTAAGGTGTGGATTAATTTCGGGATGGGCCATAATTTTCCCATCGGTAAAAGCGGGAAATATTTGTTGCCTTCCAATATTAATCGTTTTACTTTCAACCGGCCCAACTTGACAGTTAGTTGAATCCAGTTGAGAGAGCCGACCAGAGACTCCCAGACCCTTCGCCTCGTAGTCAGACTGAAGAAACCTGAACAGTTTCCTGCGAAACCTGTTGCGATTGTCCACACTCTGACTCAGAGTGAGAGCGGCGGTGTCCCAGACCAGCCCTATCCACTGAATTACTCGTGAGGGCACAAGGTTTGACTTTACCAGATTTACCTTGAACCCTAGAGTTTTGACATGATTTAAAATGATATTGACATGTTTTATGCATAATTGTTGTGTCTCTGCCACCACCAGCCAGTCGTCCAGATACCACAACGGCATCAGGGCTTGCCGGACTAGTTTTGTGAATAATCGAGGTGCCAGGTTCAAGCCGAACGGCATCCTCTGAAAAACAAAATTTTGGTGCCTGATCCGTAAGGCCAAAAACCTTTGAAATCTTTTGTTGACCGATACGTGCCAATAGGCGTCTGTCAGGTCTAGTGAACACATCCAACCTCCCGGCGGAAGTGTTAGCCTGATTTGGTGTACTGTTAACATTCTGAAAGATTCGTTGTGAATGTGAAGATTCAGATAAGACAGGTCTACGACCGGCCTCATCTGAACACTGTCCCTTTTGGGAACCAAAAATAGTTTGGACGTGAATACAGGGTAATTTTGGGGGACCGGGATGATGACATTCTTGGTAATCATTTCCTGGGCTAGTGACTCCACCTCTAAAGAAACAAAATTCGCCGTTGTCGGCTGACGTAATCGAGGTCGCCGGAGCCACTGCCAAGTGATGCCTTTGCGTGCCACCATCCGTGCCCAAGTGTTTAACGGCCATGCTTGGTGACACGTTCGGAACGACCCAGTTAGCAGACAAGGGTTCGCCGGCTGTACTACCCTCGGTTCCTCCGGCCTTAAGGTAGGCGCCGGGAGTGAGAGAGACTTTAGTTTTTTTATGCTGGGGTTGGTGCTGGACGCTTCGCCGGCTGGCTGGTGTTGGCCGAAGACTGGCCCTGACCTGGTTTATGTTGGCCGCGTCCTCTCTGACCTGAAAACCTACTCTGTCTGCCTGAACTGACTCTGGGGGGAGTGGGAGGACTTAGGCGGAAGAAAAGGTTTAGATCCCCCTGGCTGAGCTTTAGCAGGAGGCCTGGGTTTGGGGAAGTTAAATGCAGGTTTCTTAGAAGGGGTGGGACTGTGCTTAATGGCCTGTGCCATATTGAACACTGTTCGCCACACTTCAGGGGTCATTAAAGAGGGAGTAAGCACTGGTGACATAACCACCTGATTAGCAATGCGATCAGGTAGCTTGCGAACTAACGACATCCTAAGATCTTGTCGTGCTCGTACCGCCTCAAGCAAGGCGGTACGTATGTCACCCAAGGATTGGATTGACAACTGAAGAATCAGTCGCCGGGATAACTCAACCGATCTTCGAGCATCCGCATCTGCGATTGCCTGAGTGGATCGTAGTAAAGACTTAGCCACCTGCTGAGATACTATGTACTGCGAGAACAGGCGAAAAGCTTTTCCCCGTAGCCTAAATTCTCTGTCTAGGTGAGTAGGGGTAGGGGTAGTGAACGGGTCCTTCAGCTCACAAAGATTAATCTTAGGGGCAGCTAGAAATGAAAACAAAGCTGACGGGACTCCGCCGGCAGAACCCACCGGCATGGAGAACCATGAATGAGTATCCTGAGGTATCTGGTGGGAAGATTTAGAAGTGAAAGTGGTTGCAAAGTTTTGAGCCTCTACCTCCCAATCTACCCAAGGTCCTGGTCCCAACTGTCCCACCTTCAAAACTGGATTAGCTGCGTCGTCTGTGACGGTCTGTAAATCTAGTTCAGGAGTGAGAGCTGACAGACTCTTAATATCATTAAACCCATCCAGCTTAGACCAGTCTGAAAATAGTTTTGAAGCTGAGGCAGGGGGTAAAGCAGGCTTAGAAGCATACACAAAATAATCTTGATGATAAACTAGGTATAGCCTTGATGTTTACGTCCAGAACATTACCTAAAGTATCCACGGCCCTTAGTTTCTTTGACTTATTGCCCTGGATGACCCACTCACGCGGTACTGGGAGTTCCCCTGACAAAGTAGGTTGGGCAAGCTCTGGTTTAGAGGAGTTCAAAAGAACCCATGACTCGTCTGGCCCATAAAGTAAGGGCATGGCTACCTTTCTAAGAGGCGCTTTGTCTAGAGGGGGTGGATTGACATCCGTTATGACCCTGACATTTGAAGTTGTCAAAGCCGCCGTAGCAGGCCTATTGATCCCTGAGGTTAACAGAGTGGGAGGGTTAGGGATCTTAGATAAATCAATCGAAGTCATCAGAGGCCGTACCGTAGAACTTGTCTTGGGAGCCCCCAAGTCCATTGTGGGGTTTTCCTGTTGTTGACCAAAAAATTTAGATAAAGCATGAGTAAGCAGCCCATTAATTTCTTGTGCCGTAACAAACTGGTTTGATGAAGAACTTACAGGTGAATCATTAGTATCCTGTGCGGCGTCCAAGCCTGAGCCTGACCCTTGTCCTTCCATCTCTGAAATTATAGAAACTTCATCTTTCTCCTCCTGATCTTCCTGAGAAGACCCCGCCGAGGCAGGGGTACCTTGTTGCCAAGATAAGTCTGGGATAGAGGATGGGATCGCCGCGTCCCTGTGGACATCGGCTACTGTGTGACTCGTTTGAGTCGGACGTGGGTGATCAGACCCTGGTTGCGCAAACCGCCAAACACCGAGGCCCTGGCCTACGCTCTCTTGAGAGTCTGAAACATTCTCAATTACTGAACCCCCTGAACTTTCCAATTCCAGGGTTAAAATATTAAGTGGCAAATCCTCTTTTGGGACAGGCACTGCACTGGACTCTTGGGCCTTAACACAAACTCTGTCTGGGGTAGAGGTACGATGAGATGCACTAGAAGTTGGTGAATGTCGAGAGGACTTCCGTTTATGAGAATCCTTTTTAGAGGATTTATGGCTACGGTGTGACCGCGAACTATTCTTAGATCTAGAGGAATCCTCGCCGTGACCACTGGTGGAACCTTCCGTCCTGCTCTTCTTACTCGCCGGTGAAGAGGCCCGACTAGATGACTGGTGTCTAAGAGGAAACCTAGACCGGGATCTCGCCCGAGACGAAGAGGCGGATACCGGGGGTGTAGGCTCTCTTGGGCGTTTAGGTGTAGCCGCAGAGGATACAGAACCCTGACCAGTCTCCGCCGGCTTAATACTCGTGACTCTAGAGGAACGTTTAGGGGGAGGGTGTTCGGAGAGCAATCTATCCCAAAGTGGGACGTTGTCACATTGAAGTGATTTATGTGCAACAATGGTAGTGTAGGCTGACATCTGTTGCCTAACCTCTCTTAAGGCTACCGCCGCGGTCTTATCATTATCACAAAGGACCTTTAAAGCTAATTGGGAGCAAAAAGAACAATTACGCATAACCCAGAGACCCCTTGAACGGTCTAGACATTTAACACACCTTATGCAACGGGTATGCACAAAAATAGGGATACCAGCACAAGCAGGGGTAGTGCACAAAGCAAAAACTGGGGCCACGGTAGCCATGACAGAGACTGGTGGGAGGAAACTACCGCCGGGTCTGTATTGGTCCGCCGGAGCTCAGCTCTGGAAAAAAGAAAATTTCCAGGAATTAATGCTCATAAGGTTAACCCAACATGTTCGCGCACAAGTGTTAATAACCCGCCGGGTAACGAGATGTAATGGCACAAACACAGCTCGCTACGCGGTGGGGTTCAGAAATCTAAACAAATCTTTTGTTAAAGAAAGTGAAGAATACCCTCTGATATAATATAACGGTCCAGCATGGCGCTTATAGTCTCTTGGTGGTGGCGACTGTCTCAAGATTCAATTTTGTAACAAAGCAACCCCCCAAAAAGACGCCGGCCCTTGAAATATTTTAGTAGAATAGCACAGGGCAGGATGATACGAGATCTGATGTCTAACGAATTGTCACAAAAGATCGCCGTAAGATAGAAGGCGGCGATACGTACTTGTATCACTAAATTAAGTGGTTAAATCGAAATCGAATTTTGTAAATTCCTTAGTTCCTCCACCTAGGAGCACCCGCCGGGTGAGAAGAATCGATATATTAACCTAAATTGAACCTTCAATTGCCGTAAAAGTAAAGGCGGCGATACACATAGTATCACTAAATGGATTGGTTAACTAACTGAAAGACATAAGTCGTTCATCCCACCCTACCCAGGTGCACCCGCCGGGTGAGATGTCCAAACGTTAACCCCATAAGTTCCTGTCCCCACTTCTTTGTAAAAGATCGCCGGGGAGGAAAGCCTAAAACAACAGCTAGGTTTTTCAAGTGGCTTTTGTAAAACCGGGTAGAAAAACTACATAACGTATGTCCGCATGAACAATCGTTTTATAGATGGGAACAGCCATCCCGCCGGGAATCAAAGGAGGCCTGAAACCAGGCATCCACAGAGACGCAGTCCTGGAGAGCCACAGACACCCCAACGCCGGGGAAACAAGCCAGTGTTAACAACCACGTGTGGCCCAACACGGCTCGCGGCCGGGATTTTCATGGTGAAACCGAGAAAACCCCGCCGGAAGGCAACCCACCCTGAACAGACACCATCTGAACAACAAGAGACACGAGGAGAGCCACGCACGACAACCCCAAGGTCACTCCATAATCCGTGGAATTAGCCAATACACAACTAAACCAGGAAACAATTATAGTCCGAGGAATTAGCCAATACACAACTAAAACCCGGATACACATGACACAGTAGGGCATATTTATCAATAATAAACAATAACACTAGTACATGTGTCAAAGCTACGAGCGGCTGGCTAGGCCTAGGTAGACGGCATAATAAAAGTTGAAATATACACAAACACTGGAAATATCACAACAGGAACCACCGCCAACACACCACCGTAGCATAAACTCCCGACCAAGGGAAGACTGACTCGGGACCCAGAAAAAACTTCACTAAGTGAAGAAAAATACGCTGGGAACGTCAGAAAACACAGCTTACCTCATCAGAAAGATAAAAGGCAGCAATAATTAACGCGTAGTGAAAGCCGCCTGCATCACAAACTAACTCAGCTGTGAAAAAGTTCACATGTCCACAACGGGACCACGAGGGTACATCCGAAATAGATGCCCCATACACTCGACCCAAAATACACTGCACTGCGGGCAACCAGCCCAGGACACTTCTGCTACGCCTATCCTAACCTTACTCGATACATCCTAGAGTAAACAAATGAGAAAAAACTCACTAGGGACGCCACGAATGCGGAATTAGCGGAGCGTGGGGAGGCATGTCCGGGCAGGCTGAACGCAGAGCAGAGAAGAAAGAATGACGCCTGAATCAGCGTCTGGTCAGAAATCCACACAAGTACATCCACGATATGATTGAAAGCTTATTGGATAGTTATTCTTATTTTCTTTTTGTTTTTATTTTTTACGAAGTTTTTTCGTAGTGAGAACCCAATTCATAATGACTGAAGCCATGAGTGAGGTCGGGTGCGCTCATGATGAAGGCTCCTCAGTTTTTAAATGCTCTGCGCGGTAGATTCAAAACTACGGCGGATTAGTGTTTGAAGAGGATGCCTTATGTAATAGGCATGTTCGTCAATGATGGAGGGGCCACTAATGAATACATACCTGTACATACATACAAGTTTAAAGACCGTTTGTCCACAGAAGCTGTGGTTACAGTCTCACGTCCTAAATGGCAGCTTTCCAGGCGGTCCTGTCAAGGGCCGCCTGTGTTGTCAAGTTCTTTATTTTGAGATCGGACCGGAGTACCCGAGCCCACGTCATTCTAGGTCCACCCCTACGCGCAGCTCCCCCCAAGTTCACTGTTCGGCATTTCTTCACCCAGTTCTGATCATCCATTCTCTCCACATGTCCAAACCAACCAAGTCGGCTTGTGCGCATCACTTCACTGATACTCCTAATGCCCAGACGCCTTCTCAATTCCTCGCTCGATACCCTGTCCCTAAGATTAACCCCACACATCCATCTCACCATTCTCTTCTCATTTTGTTCCATTCTATTGACATCCTCCGCTTTAACTGGCCACGTCTTAGAGGCATAGGTCATCGCGCTCCTAACACACAAGGTATACACCTTCCCTTTAAGGTGGGGTGGGAGCCCTCTCATGGTCAGGAGTGGCAACAGCTCTCTAAACTTTCCCCAGCCACTTCTGACTCTAGCAATGGAGCTAGCTTCAGCGCTACCTCCAGCGCCACCTCCAGCGGAAACTGTATCGCCCAGGTAACAGAACTTTTTCACACACTCCAGCGTTACACTGTCGAAATCAACACTGACAGGCGGGTCATTTAATAAAAGATCTCCCTTGCACACTGCACATTCAAAGTCTATGATTCTTGTCAAAGGTCCTCTAGCTCCACTACATCTCTTGTGTACCCAGTCACTACAGACACAACATTGAATTGAATTACATCCCACCCCCTTCCCACATACTGCGCATGGATAGTCGCCGCTTCTTTCCATAGCTCCACGCCCTACTCCACTAATCTATCTATCTATCTATCTATTGCCTGACGCCGTGATCCCCGAAGGGGTGGCCACGAACGAACCGCCCCCATGCACCTCTGTCCCCCACCAGCACCGCCTTCGTTCATGTAGTTCCTCACTCCATCCTTCCACCTCATATTCGGTCTACCTCTCCCCCTCTGTCCCTCCACCTCGCTCTCGTACACCCTCTTAGTCATTCTCTCGCTTTCCATACGTTCCATATGGCCGAACCATCTCAAGTTGTTCCTTTTCACACTTTCCAGCACATCTACCTCCACACCACACCTCCTTCTTACTTCCTCATTAGTCTGTCTATCCCTCCATGTAACTCCGCACGCACTCCTTAAGTAATTCATTTCCACTGCTCTCACTCTTGGTCTGAGTCTCTCAACCAACGTCCATGCTTCGCTTCCGTAAGTCAGTGTCGGGATTACCACACTGTCATGCAAGGACTTCTTCACTTCCATACTGACCACCCTATTTCTTGTTACTGCTTTTAGCGTTCCTACAACCCTCTTCCCTTGTTGTACCCTCTCCCGCACCTCTTCATCCATAGTCCCATCTTTACTCAACACACTGCCCAGATACTTAAAAGAGTTGACGATCTCCATAGCCTGACCGTTCAGCTTCACCTCACACTCTGTGACTTCACCCCTTTCGAAGACCATAACCTTGCTCTTCCCCGTATTTACCTTCAAATTCCGTTTTTCGCACACTGTTCCAAACTCATTTACCAGACCCTGCAACTCCCATTCATTATCATCAGAACTGTATCATCCGCAAACAGCAGTATAGGTAGCTTCCACTCAATTCCCTCCCTTTTCAGCGATACACCAACATCCACTGCTCTTGATAGTATTTCTTTCATAACTCCATCCATATATACAGTAAACAACCACGGGGACATCACACACCCCTGTTTCAAACCAACATTCAGGTCAGAGAACTCGCTCTGCTCACTCTCCACACGTACTGCCGCCTTTGCACCCTCATACATGCTCTTCACTGCTTTCAGCAACTTGCCCTCTACTCCGTATATTCTAAGTACTTTCCACAAACCTTCTCTATCCACTCTGTCATAGGCCTTCTCCAAGTCCATAAAGGCAACATACACCTTTTGTTTCTTCTCCAGATACTTCTCCACAACACAATTCAGGGTAAAAATCTGATCTACGCATCCTCTTCCCTTCCTAAAACCTCCCTGCTCGTCGCCTATCCATTTCTCTCCGTTCTCACTCTCACTCTCTCAATCACTACCCTACTGTATACCTTCCCTACTACGCTTAGAAGACATATTCCTCGGTGGTTACCACACACTCCTCTTTCCCCTTTGCCCTTATATAGGGGGACTATTATGCCAGTCTTCCAGTCATCGGGTGCACTCCCCTTCTCCCATGCTAGTTTGCACATTTTCCATACCCATTCTATCACTATCTCACCACCATACCTCAACATTTCCCCACACACTCCATCTGTTCCTGGTGCTTTCCCCAGCTTCACTCTTTTCATGGCTTCCCACACTTCTGACCTCCTGATCCCCACCTCCTCCTCCACTACTTCTCTTCTTCTCCCTCCCATACCATATCCAGCTATGTTTGCTGGCTCTTCATTCCTTTCATTTAGCAACTCACTGAAGTACTCCCTCCATCTTTCGACTCTCTCTTGCTTCTCGGCTAGCATTATCCCATTCTTATCTTTCACACCCTTACTGTTTCCCTTGCTACCTTCCCTAACTTTCTTGACTTCTTTCCAGAACAGTTTCTTACTCTCCCTCCATTTTACACTCAGATTCCTTCCAAATTCCTCATCTACTCTTCTCTTACTTTCCTTCACTACTCTCTTCACCACCCTCTGACTCTCCACGTACCTCGCTCGTTTCTGTCTCTCGGAATCTTCATTCCCTCTACTACCCAACCACTCTATATGCTTTCTTCTTTTCTTCCACAGCTATTCTTACCTCTTCTGTCCACCATGCTGTACCTTTCACTCCCCTCCCTCTTCTCCTCACTCCACACACCTCCTCACATGCTGCACAGATCTCATCCTTAAACACCTTGCTCATCTCCTCCACTTCCTCCATAACTTCCAGGTCGAACCCACCTAGTCGTCTTTCCACTGCTCTCCTGTACTCCTCCCTGACTTCCTCCTCCTGCAACCTCTCCACCCTCCTCACCATTCCACCCTCCTCTCGCCTCCCTCCCGCTCTCCTCACCCACTTCTTTTGTATCCTAACCTTAGCTACCACTACATAATGATCAGACAGACCCCCTCCAATACCCCTATACACCCTAGCATCCATCACAGATTTCTTCATTCGTTCATCCACACATACATAATCAATCAATGACTTTCGTTCCACCACTGTCTTATCCTTCATCGTCAACATCCGTTTCCACGTGTACCTGTGGATCATTCTGTGTCGGAAGAAGGTGTTGGCTATCCACAGCCTCCTCCCCACACATACGTCCACAAGTGCACTACCATCATGACACTAATCATGACCTTTGTTTTATCTATGTTAACTCTCAGACCCATACTTGCCATACCTTCCCTCCATCTTTTGAACTTCGCTTCAGCTTCCTGCGCACTATCTGCGATAAGAACTAGATCATCTGCATATAACATCTCCCATGGGAGTCCTGTCCTAAATTCCTTTGACAGAGCCTCCAAGACTAAAACTAACAGTAATGGGCTCAGAACTGAGCCTTGGTGGACTCCAACTTTCACTGAGAACTCTTCACTCAGGCCCCCGTTTACTCTAACTGCTGCCCGTGACCCCTCATACATTCTCATTATCACACGCACCAACCACTCTTCTACTCCAAGTTTTCTCATAGCCCACTGCACTACCTCCCTGGGCACCCGGTCGAAGGCCTTCTCCAGATCTACAAAAACTAGGTATAACTCCCTGTTTTTCTCTAGGTACCTCTCTTGCATTTGCCTAAGAGTGAAGATAGCATCAGTTGTGCCACATTCCGGCATAATCCAAACTGCATGTCGCTGATAGCAACACTTTCCCTGATCATGCATTCAAAGACCCTTTCGCTGACTTTCATGACTTGATCGAGCATGTTCAAACCCCGATAATTTCCCCTGTCTAAGGAGTCACCCTTGCCTTTATATATATTTACTATAACACTTTCCTGCCAAGCATAGGGAACTTTTTCCTCCTTTATGATAGCATTAATCAACTCTGTGACCAATTTTACCCCAGTATCTCCAGCTGCTTTTAGCATCTCAGCGACAATGCCGGAGCTCCCAGCAGCTTTTCCTGACTTCATTTTATCTATAGCACTTTTAACAGCGTCGTACCCTATCAAAGGCGGAGGGCCTTGTACTGGGACTACAGTGCTGAGCTGTTCCCTGTTCCATTCAAACTCCACATTAAGCAATCTTTCATAATGCTCCTTCCACACCTCTCTGATTTCTTTTTCTGTGTAAACAGTCATGCCACTGTCATTATTTATGCATCTTACACCCACGACGTCCTGGCTACTGTCCCTTACATTCTTAGCTAATTTATAAACTCCATTGGTATTATTAGTGCTGCAAACTTGTTCTATTACGCTATCCTGTATGGTTTTCTTTGCCCTGTAGACCTCTCTTCTACCATTTCGTTTGGCGGACAGGTATTCTTCCTTGCTGCCACCTTCCTTCCATACTTTGAAACATCTCTTCTTCTCTCTGACTGCCGCTTCGACATCATTGTTCCACCACCAGGAGAACTTATGTCTAGGTGGCCCCTTTGTTTTGCCACAGACTTTGTCTGTGGCATTGAGGAGGCTGCGCTCTATAAAGTTCCATTTGCTAACAACATCTGGCCTAACGCCCATTCTCCTTTCGAGTTCCATCATTTCGTTGTGGAATCTGTCTCTGTACTCCTCTTTTTCCAACAACCATACTTTCCTTTTTGGCAAATGAACTTTCTTTCTGACAGGAACTCTACCTAGGCACATATCACATACTAGAAGCTTGTGTTGGGGGATGCATTCTTCACCTGGTATGATCTTAACGTCTCTAACCCACTTCCTGTCAGATTTGCTGATAAGGAAGTAGTCTATCTGGCTACTGGAGCCACCTGATTCATATGTTATCAGATGGCTCATCCTCTTCCTAAACATAGTATTACACACCACCATCCCTGTGGCAGTACAGTGCTCCAGTATGTATTCGCCTCCCAGGTTCCTACGGCCATAACCCTGTCCTCTGTGCACGCCCTCATATCCATCGGCACCTGCCCCGACATGTCCATTCAAGTCCCCTCCCACAATTACTGCCTCCCCTTCCTTGCATCCGACAACCACTCCTAGTAATTCATTCCAGAACCGTTCTTTGACATCTCTAGCTAAGCCTAGATCAAAAACACATGAAGCCTTTAATTACTTTAGAAACATCAGAAATCATGCCAAAACTGTATTAAACCTAACTAAATCAAACTTTCTCCACAAGCAGGCAAATAAACTTCTAAATAATCCAAATGATAACAAAATATTTTGGTCTACTCTTAACTCATTCAAATCCAACTTCACTACTGCTTCATCCATTCCACCATTAAAATCTCCGACTGGCAATCTTGTAAGTGACCCACGAGGTAAAGCTAACCTTCTTGCGGATATTTTCTCCACCAACTCAACCTTAGATGAAATAAATCAAGATGTCCCTGTACTTAATTTTAATTCGCCTGAAATTCCCTCACTTAAGATCCACACCAGACATGTCAAAACTATTTTGCAGAATCTCTCAGTAGATAAGGCTCCTGGACCAGATGAAATTCCTCCAATAGTACTTAAGAATTGCTCCTTGGTGCTCGCTCCTGTATTGGCAACAAATTTCCGTCTGTGTACTCATACCTCATGCTTCCCAGTACCCTGGAAAGAAGCAAACATCCATCCAGTTCCTAAAAAAGGTGCCTCTTCAGATCCATCAAACTACAGACCAATAGCTATAACTTCCACTCTTGGTAAAGTCTTTGAAATTATATTAAATAATCACATAATTAAGCATCTTGAGAATAATAAATTAATCAGTGATAGGCAATATGGTTTTAGACGATGTCGATAAACTGCAGACATTCTTTGCCTTCTTACGCATCAAATCAACCAAGCTACAGACCAACATGGTGAAACACATACAATAGCACTGGATATATCAAAGGCATTTGATAGAGTCTGGCATCCATCCTTATTATCGAAGATGTCACACTACGGCCTTGCATCATTAGTTCCACTAATTTCTTCTTATCTTCATAACAGAAAAATATGTGTAATGGTAGATGGCCTTTATTCTCAATTTCACTCAATAAATGCTGGTGTTCCCCAGGGATCAGTTTTGGCCCCAACTCTGTTCCTCATTCATATCAATGATCTCATATCTACCACTCATAATCCAATACATTCCTACGCAGATGACTCAACACTCCACAGTTCCTTCACATTTACCAATTCTTTCACCCAACCCGATCTTATAAATTCAAAAATAAACACTGCAATTTCTCTGAACCAGGACCTTTCTAGAATTAATGAATGGGGACAAAAGAATCTAGTTTCCTTTAATGCACAGAAAACCAAGTACATTCAATTTTCTAACCGACAGAATCTCACTGACTCCCATATATTTTTTAATGATGTAAATATTCCCACTTCCCCTAGTATTGACATTCTCGGTGTAACATTAACTACTAACTTGAGCTGGACACATTATGTTAGAAGCATTGCTAAGAATGCCTCTAAAAAACTGGGACTCCTGTACAGAGTTCGAGAATTCTTCACTGACGAGCAGTTGGCCGTAATATATAAAAGTCATGTGCGTTCTCAGATGGATTACTGTTCACCTCTGTGGGGTGGAAGTGGAGTGGTTGCATTGAGGCAGTTGGACAAAATTCAAAATAAAGCTATTAGATTAACCCGTTGAGCCCCGGCTAGTTATAATATTTTGTTCACCCCAGTCCCAAGCCATTTTCACTTCTTATTTTTGTTTGCTAAAATGGAAGACAAGGATGAGAAATTAAAAAATAAATAAAAATAAAATCACCTCGGATATTTTTTTTGGGGGGGGGGGGCCTCAAAAAAATTTGTTGAGCCAAAATGGAAGAGAATGGTGAGAAATGAAGAAAAAAATCACCTTGGTCATTTGGGGGGTGGGGGGGGGGTCGTAAGTTCGTCTCCCCCGCATGACCACCCGCCCGGGAGCACTAGGGTGAAAACTGAGTATGGCATTGTACGGCATACATCCTAAGGAGTGTCTCACATAAATCTCAAGCCTCTAGCTCCCATACGACCGGAGTAATGAAGGTTCAAAGTGGCGGTGAACTAAGGGTGTAAAGTATCCCCACTAAGCCCACCACCACCAGCCGCGCGGCTGTCTTGGCCCGCTCACACCTACCGGCCCGGCTCCCACACACACTACGGTACCTCCCCCTCCTATTCTCCCGCCATTTCCTACCTTACGAACCACGTAGCTGATTTTAATATGTCGGACGCACGTGATGCGTCGCTGGGAGTTGGTGATCAAACACTGCCGACGCATCACGTGCGACGCTGGGTCTCACTGGGTTAATCAATAACCCTGCAATCACACAGGACCTTCCTACATTATCCATACGAAGAAACGTTGCATCCCTTGCATTATTCTACAGATATTTTCACAGCAACTGTTCCGAGGAACTTGCTTCAATTGTGCCGCCTCTCCACATCTTTCCCCGTAGAACTAGGGCAGCTGAGAGCCCCCATGAATTTACACTTTCTCCTCCACAATGCAGAACTTCTGCTTATCAGAATTCATTTATCCCCAGAGCTACTACTCTTTGGAATTCACTTCCCTCGAATTGCTTTCCATAAACTTACAATCTACAAATGTTTAAATCCAGTTGTTACAAACATTTTATGAATGGAGGATGCCTTTAGGCACATAGACCTTTTTGTTTTATCTGTGTTTTTCCTTCCTCCGTTCATTGTCTCTTTAAAAAAAAAAAAAAAAAAAAGTATAGCCAAAATAGCATGTGACACCCAAGTAAGACAATATCCATGAAGACGCCAAGTAGCAAAGATTACAAGGAAAGTCAAGTAAAAACCACCCACATAGTAGATCGTAGACACCAGAGCTGGGACAAGCCCCTTAGCGAGACCCAACCCTGGTGAACAGGTCCAATCCCTTTGGGGAAAAGAGACCCCATCCAAAATACCTGAGAGCCCTCTGGGAGAGCGGAGGGAGGAGGGGGCGGAGCGGCGATGGCGTAGGTCTGGCCGGCAGTAGAGCGGGCACCAGCTGGAAGGAAGAAGGTCAAGTGTGAGCAACCCATCAGTACCCTATTAGTGGAAATAGGGGAGGGGAGGGAATCCAAAACACACAGGACAATCGCCACTTTGGGTCGAGACCTAGGACTTTTCAAGCGGTTCTTGGGTCCACCTAGTAAACTAGGAGGCCGCCTGTAGGGCGAAAACTAGGTACAGAAGGAGGACACAAGGGAGAGGAAACAGCCAATTAGCTGTGTCCAAGGAGCCCTGTCCAGTTACATTTAAAAAGGGGGGTAACAGGGCGCCAACACAAAAACCAAGGCAAAAGGCTATGTGGCCGATTCCTTGACATGGCCCAGTGCACATCAAAAGTAGAATTTCGCTTGTATAGCAGAAATCTAAAAAAAGATGAAGGAGCTAAGGACACCTGAAGACCCCCGCCTGTGTGGCGAAAAACGTGTGTAAACACGAATGTCGAGTCAACTTGTCCAAGCTATTCTCCCTGTGAGCAGGGCCCTTACACAGTTTCCAGACATCCCCCCCCCTATGATCACAGGCAGGGGAAGAACAGAAACAACGAATGTAAGAAAAGCAAGAATTTTAACAAGAGCGATAAGACCCAAACCACCAAGTCAGTTGAGACAAGAGGAATATACAGTAGAACCCCGTTTATCCGGCACCAACGGGGGAAGCCCATGCCGGATGACCCATTTTTCCGTTATTTTGAGAGTTACTCTTATAGAATGGCCAAAACCCTAATAAATACACCCTATCTTACCAAATATTGTTTTATAAGCATAAAATATGATAATGATAACTAAAAATATGCCAGTACTCACCAATAAAGATGTGTAGGGAAGTAGGTAAGTAGTCAGCCAGTCGATCGTAAGTATATCCAGGTAATCCAAGGTAAGTACAGTATGTAGGTATATCCAGAGTAAGGCACAATAAAGTAGTAGAGTAGTTTAGTCATTCAGAGGCACTTATCACTTAATGTTTCTAACTTAATCCTAAAGTCCTTAATCCTAAAGTTCATGTGCGTGTGCTAGTTAGAGGCCACAGGTGCAGGTTCGTCGGCATCAGACGAGTCCAAGGATATGGGCACTGGTGCTCAGTAGGCTCGGCAGATGTCCCTGGTTGCGGCTCGGCAGATGTTCCTGGTTGCGGCTCGGCAGATGTTCCTGGTTGCGGCTCGGCAGATGCCTTAGCCTGTGCAGCCCTAGCACTGGCCTTGGCAAAATAAATCCTGATGTCGGTCTGTTTGTAGCTGATGGTGGTGGCTCCAAATCTTCATCGTCACTTTCCTCTGCTGCTTGCTCCTCACCCCTGTCCCGAATGACCTCGATGATTTCATCACTATCCGGCGTGTGCGTGACAGATGCATCCTTATCTACGTCAATCCATTCCTTGATCTCGTCAGCAGGGACCTGTGTGCCATCAAACATCTTCAAAATGGCTTGTTGTAGCTGCTGAGCCTTCACTGCCTCGGCTTGTTCAACCTCATCGAACCCCACAAAGTCATCACTTGGTACCAGCGTAAGGACATCCGGCCACAACTTCCGCCAACACCTGTGCAGGGTTCGATCCTTTACCTGGGTCCACGCTGCAGAAATGGCATAGATCGCATCCTTTAGGTTGTATTGCTTCTGAATAGTGACAATATCACCTTCGGAGTTCAAGGCTCGCCTCATAAAATCCTTGCGATAGTGCATCTTCATATTCTGGATTACTCCCTGATCCATGGGCTGGATAATGCTGGTGACATTAGGGGGCAGGTAGACAGTGAAGATGTTTCCACTGACGAGTTCCGCTGCTGGGGAATGTGCTCTGCAGTTGTCCAAGATAAGGATGACCTTGGAGTCTTCAGGCAAGCCCTTTTTCTTGAGGTTACCCTTAACAGCAGGGACGAAAATGTGGAAGAACCAGTGCTTGAATATGACACAGTCTACCCATGCATTACTCTGGTGATCATAGTGAACGGGAAGATGAACAACATCCTTCAAACACCTCGGCTTGGCGAACTTCCCAATCACAAGCAACTTAATGCGATGCTTTCCTGAGGCATTTGCACAACACATAACTGTTATTCATTCCTTGTTTTGTTTGAAACCATGCGCAGCCTTTTCATTAGAACAAGCTACGGTAGACCTAGGCAAACGCCAGAATAACCCGGTCTCATCAGCATTGTAGATCTGTTCGGGCGTCAAGTCGTGTTCTAGAATAAGTGCATTGAATATTTCTTTGTACTCTGTTGCTGAGGTAACGTTGGCAGACAATTTTTCCCCACTAAGATCAAGCCTCCTTATCCCATGGCGAACCTTGAAGCGCTGTAGCCATCCTGAAGAAAAATTACAGAGCTCTTCTATACCCAACTTCGTATGGAATTCACGCGCCATCTCCGTCACCAGTGGCCCAGAGATGCAGGTGCCCTCGGACCTTTTTAGCTTGAACCATTCAAATAGTGCGCGATCTAACTCCTCTAGCTTGGGTTGTCGAAGCGTCTGCCATTTCTCCAGTGCCTTGTTATCTTCTGTCTTCGTGAAGAAAGTCTTGAGCTTGGCAGACTGAGCCTTAACGTCGTAAATAGTTGATGAAGAACAACCAAATTCTTCCATTAGCGTGTGTCTGGACTCGTTTTTCTCCAGCCGTTCAGATCTCTAGCTTCTGCTTTAGGGTAAGCACCTTACGCTTACGCTTCTCGGCAACCTTAGGATGTTGTTGCCGAATAACTTGCCCAATAATCCACTGGTAACGGCACACGGAGGTGTAAATATGCGGCACACTACACAGGGTTATGGCGGGTAGACGCGGCGGTAAGACTCTCCCATAGTACCACCAGATGGCGTAGGGGTGCCAACCATGCGTAGCACGCCACATTTGATACATATTTTCGACGATTTTCCTTATTTTTGGTATTATTTTACCCTTATTTTGCCAGGGCCGATTTGTGCCGTTGTTTTGAGGGTGCCCTTGTTCTGAATGCCGGATAAACGAGGGTCTACTGTAGAAGGAAAGGACCTGTGTGGACCATTCCGACGGCGGTCTGCTCAAGGTAAAAAACAGGCCTAGCTTAGTTACACAATACACATAAAAAGAGAAAACACTAGGGCAGCGTCAATCCCTGAGTGAAAGAACCTAGCAACAAAGCTAAACACTGCCCGAAAAACCCCACAATTACGTTAAAGGAAAAAGAAAAGAAAAGTTAGGGCAAGCGAGCAACCGACACTTATCCTCGAGTCAAGTAGGCATGGGAAAATGAAACGGAACTGACAAAAGTGTGAACCAGGCGACGAATTACAAGACCACCAACTATGGACAAGTTGAAAAACAAGTCAGAAGGGCTTATAGGTCAGTTGAGACCAAAGCAGCATGTTTGAAAGAGAATAAAGGCTGTGTGCCCTATGCTCTCGCAAAGTAAACTCCGGAGAAACTTCATGCTCAAGTCTTGTAAAACTTCGACACGCAGTCATGTGAAAAAACAAAATAAAACAAATTCACGCAAAAAAGGAAAAAGAAACAATGCATCACGCGGGAAGCATACATCCCCCCCCAAGTTACGTTAAGGGCTATTAAAGTGAGCATTAACCCGAAAAGCGAGAGTAGAATAGTACAGTAACACCTTGATTTTCCGGCATTCAGGCATCCGGTAGCTTCAAACAACCGGAGGTTTTAGGAAATTATTTAAAAAAAAAAAATCATCTTACCAGCATAATTGCATCATAACAAATAATACATACATATACTATTAGGAAAAAAACTACTTAAAAAGCGCCAATAAGAAATATATATATATATATATATAAAATAGTTCGTGGTTCTACGCGGGTAGCGGCGACGTCAGTAGAACAAGCAACAACAACAACAAAAGCACGAGAATATGCCTACTCAGTCTCGCCCGATCGATCCGTACAGTATATACAATTATTCTCATATCGGACATATTATACTTGATTCATCACTATCATGCCGAAGATTAAGGCAAAGTCGGACAAAGTGAAAGCCAATAGTGACCAGAAGAAATGCAAAAGAGTGGTTCTGAGCTTGGAACCAAAAAACACAAATATCCAAACGAATGGAGAGGTGGATGATGCAAGAGCATCCACCTCTACAACTGTGGATGAGTGGCAAGCATCCACCCCTTGCTGCCTCTCCCAAAGTATCCACTTCATAAATATGTTTTAGATATTAAGTGAGAAACCTAAGACAAACTAAAAAGAACAAAAACAGTTTGATATTAGTGTTTCGTTTTGCTACTGTCAAAACTTTGAATGCGTTGCATAACTCTCCCTCCCGCATACGACGATACGCATTACGCCGACAACAACAACAACAGCTGGGCCTACTTATAAATTGGCGAATTGAGAACATTACTATTAAATGGTATAGTAATGTGTGTTTGTTTATTATATTAAGGCTGATAATACAGATAGTCATTAGGGGGTATTTTCTGTTTCGTTTTGCTACTGTCAAAACTTTGAATGCGCTGCAGAACTTTCCCTCCCGATAAGGCCTAGCCTTTGCATACGATGATACGCATTACGCCGCCGACCACAGCAACAGCTGGACGCCTTTTCCAACTTCTACTGTACATATAAATTGGCGAGAACATTACTATTAAAATGGTATAGTAATGTGTGTTTGTTTATTATATTAAGGCTGATAATACAGATAGCCATTAGGGGTTATTTTCTTGGGGTTTATGGGCATTTATAGGAGTAATTTTCAATCAACCGGAGTTTTCAATTCACCGGAGGTTTCAAATAACCCCCTGAGTGCCGGATAATGGAGGTGGTACTGTACACTCAACGACTACTACGCGGCGTTGAGGACCAACCACCCTCGAAGTAAACAATATAATTCAAAACGTCTCCAGCACTCCGCGCACACCCAAAAACACACCATAAATCCTTAAAGTGCTTCCTACATCACTGAAACATCCTTCTAAAACCTCAACAGCCTGAAAAGGCTCACACTCACTTAGTTGAAGCGAAGGGGTAGGCAATATCAGGCACTCGCGAAACACAGACAAAAAAGGCGTGTGTCATCGACGGTGGGCGCGAAGAGACTGATACTGTTATATGTACTGGAGCAGGCTCATAGAACATGGAGCATGGCTAAGAGGAGAGTAGCTAGATTAAATGGGTAACTATAACCTTTTTCTCTCCTTCGCTATCCTAAATTTCTTTTCCTTCTTTAGTCGTCTCGGAGTGTGTACAACGTGCCTAGTAGTGATTGAGGTGCAACTCTAGAGATTATTGGAACTTCGCGTGAGTACCGATAAATCGGCCCGCTGTGGTAGCGGCTGAGATCTTAAACCCTACGTTGGAAACATAGAGACTGCTACTAAATAGATAGATTGATACACACTCATACAAAAAATACCAAATACCAAACACCACACTACACAACATCTCACCCACTCCTCCAAACACCAACACTCACAAGCATATACACACATACCTCACCCAACAAACTATCAACAACAGCCCACACAACATAATCCCAAACTCTCCACCTCCCAAGATTAATCCATTAGAAAACACGCTTCCAAGAGAAAACTGAGTCACGTTTGCACACCTCAGGTCCAGCCATCACCCGTCATTTCAAGATAACATACACAGAATAGATCCAACTCAAGACCCTTCTTGTCCTCAATGTCAACATCCCACTGAAAACACTGGACACTACTCCACTTGCCCCACAGAGACATAACTTCAACATCACTTCACTCAGAGACCTCTGGACCCACCAAAGAGAGGTGGCGGACTACCCAGACATCGCAGGATTTCCATAAAGAACATCTTGGTGCTACTACATTAATAACCCCCCCTTAATATACATCCACTTCTCTTACTTTTATTTTGGTTATCAGTAGATAATATATTTAGCTTAGGAAGGGGTTATCAAAGTTAAAGAGTTAGCCTTAGCCCTTGAGGCCATTTCCCACTGACCATATTTTTTGCCTAACGTTAACATCTATGTATATTTGATGATGCTGTAGTCACATCCCATGTGGGGGATAATATGGCCAAAGAATATCTCTTACCACACCAATCAAAAATAGAAAATAAAATAATAATATAGTATGAGATATGGCATGAACTATAAGAGCAGATGATGGTTGTTTATAGTAGCCTAGTCTTAATCCATGGTAGCCTATCTCTCAGGTACCCTAACTAAACATTGTATAAATGGCCATGTATATCAATGACTTAGCTATAACTAGGGTCCTGGTGTAGTTCAGAGGATTCCGGCTTCGGTAGACAAGGGTTAAAGGGTCAGGACTTCGGGCCTGGCGCGGGGAGTGTGGTGGAAGAGATCACGGGACACGTCTTTACAGTTCAAAAGTTTATAACTAGGGTCCTGGTGTAGTTCAGAGGATTCCGGCTTCGGTAGACAAAGGTTAAAGGGTCAGGACTCCGGGCCTGGCACGGGGAGTGTGGTGGAAGAGATCACGGGACACGTCTTTACAGTTCAAAAGTTTACTGGCGTCTGTCGGAATTTCAATTTCCGACTCTTAACCCTTTCAAGTTTTTATTACGCAGAGGTTGCCAGATTAGCAATAATAAATAGAGTTCTCTCACTCTTATAATTACCTACTCAAAGACAACTGCAGAGGTTGAAGTAACTAAACTAAAGGTTTCTAAATACCCCTGATGGTAACAAAGGCTTTAAAGTATCCCTAATAGGCTCAAAATTGCGTCAAAAACGTGAGAGGGTTATATAAATTATATACTAATTCGTTACCAAGGGTTCATTCCCTCTTCACTTTATCATATAAATGAGAAATAAGCATTTAATTATATACAGTAAATACTAATATAAATATAGTTTCACAACAATTTAGTAAACATTATCTCTAGGGGTTGAAATTACCACTACAAACCGTGGATCGCGCCTGCAATCGCGGGAGTTTCAAAACTGATACCTAACACAGCACCTCTAAGTTTTATCATACAAGGTTTTATCACTAAATTAACTTGGCCAAGTTAATCTTATACAGTTCTAAATTACTTAATATTAATATTTATATTGGGCGGGTGCCCAACCCCGAAAAGGGTTGAAATAGGGGAGCTATCCCCCCGCCAAAGGCGGCTGTCTAGGGCCTTTCCTAGCTGATGCTGAGAGGATTGGGTTCTAGTCATGTGGTGATGGGATGGTCTATCAGAGTGAGAACTGAGCAATCTCTGCCATACCCATAGCTTACTCTGACTGTTCCTTTTACCTATATATTTTCTAGATCTCAAGTGACGGCGTCTTTTCCGTGGATTGACCTCCCAATCTACCAAGATTGGAAGCCAAAGCGTCACATTTTTCCCTTGCCCCTCAACTTTCTCTTCATAATTGCTGAGGGGCACAGGGCCCTGGGTGGGGCTTTGGTTTCCCGGGCGTTTCTGCACCCTCCTCAGCTCCCCGCCATGGAGTGGCTTCGGTCACCCAGGCTTTATTGTGGTCGGCAAGGAGGGTTCTGTGGGGGCGCTCGGTTATGGCCTTGGAATTGCTCGGGGCCTTGGGGCTGTTCGGCCAGGCAGCTTGGGGAACAACAACAACAACAATAATATTTACAATCACCAGGTTATGGCAGGAAATGGTTCACTCTAATGAGGTTACCCTATTGGAAGGCTGTTGCCAACACTACCAAGATACCTGTGTAGTCAATTTATTTCTCACATCCCACTTTAGACATATAGACCTCAGTACTGTGAATCGGTGTTCTATTATAGGTTTGACTCCTGCAAGGAGATAAAGAAAACCTAATATTTAGTAGTGGCCCCGTAATCATTGACGATTATGCCTATTACATAAGGCCTCCTCTTCAAACGCTCATTTACCGTAGTTTTAATCTACCGCGCAGAGCATAAAAAATTGAGGAGCCTTCATCATGAATGCACGCAACCTCACTCATGGTTCTGTCATGAAATTGGGTTCTCACTACGAAAAAACTTCGTAACAAATAATAAATAAAAAGAAAATAAGAATAACTATTCATAAGCTTTCCATATACTGTACTCGTGGATGTACTTGTGTGGATATTTGACCAGACACTGACTTCAGGTGTCATACTTCCTTCACTGACATATCAAGTAAACCAAAATCCTTAATACATCAACGAATGGGAAGGGGATGGTCGGGAGGGCCCCAGTCGTCAATGATTACGGGGCCACTACTAAATATTAGGTTTTCTTTATCTCCTTGCAGGAGTCAAACCTATAATTTATTAGTGGCCCCTCCATCATTGACGATTATGCCTGATATCTAAGACTGGAGGGGGACATTCGTAATCATATCATAACTCTAGCAAAAGCAGATAATCAAACAACCACATAGTATTCTTACTTTGTAAAAAATATATATTTTGCTCATAAACTTTATACAGTGTGGTAAACTATCAATGGAAGTTAAATATTACTAAGCTATAATGAATCAAATAAAATCAATCTAAATGAATACTCTATATCTAAATTGAATTCAATCTGAAACAAGCTAATTTATATCCAAAGGTCTCACATAATAAATGTATATAATTATAGGGTAAGGTTATAAGGGTTAATATTAGCCAGGAATTAACTCACCAATAGTTCCACGTGGCAATGAGGCAAGGGAGAACGTTTTACCCAATATGGTGGTGGACAATGGGGAACGAGACTTCGGTCCCGAGACACGAGTCAAGTTAAAGAAAGAATAAATGATTACATGGGAATGGACATGAATATTATGCTTATCTATCAGTCAGTCATGATGTCGATGAGAGCGTCGTGATGGTGTAGCTGTGTGTATTGCTGTATGTGTATTGTGATTAGAGGCACAAAAAGCACGATCAACTGAGGGCGGAAAATTAGATGTTAACTGGTTGGTGTTCGTGAAGGCTCTGGCGTACCTCAAAAGCACACCTTGCTGCCTTGGCAAAACCGCCAGGAGCCCAAATTATCGTACCGCATTTAGGTTGCTCTATATGATAAATTATATTAATATATACGATAAATTCATATATACTACATAAGACCATGGCAATATTGCTTAATAGCATATTAGGCCTTTTATAACTTAACTTATTTACAATCTTATAATATACGATCTACTCGTCCTACGTCGTGCTGTAGGAGAGATCGTGACGTCACAGAGACATACAAGATCACAAAAGAGTCATATTCTATCGTATTTATACGATACACTCCCCCCACAAAAAAGACCTGAACCCCACCTTAAACCTAAAGTTGCCCAGAGGCTATCTTCTGACGCCACAAGTCGACAGCGCCAGCAGCAGCGCGTCTGGGACGCGTCCCGGTCCGAGAATGATCACCATCAGTATGAGGTGAGTCGTTCCTTCGAGAATCCTCGGACCCAGCAATAACAGGTGGAGCCTCAGATTGCAATGCGGAATCTAGCTCCAAAGCGTACAAACGTGCGATAGGACGAACAGTAGTTCCAGTGGCTGTCTTTAATAGCGCCACCCGCTCTACAGAGTCTGCCCCCTTGTATACCTCCAATACGCGGCCTAATTTCCAGTATAAACGGGGACTATCTTCTTTAATTAAAACAACGTCACCAACTGTAGGGGCCGTTGGTCTACCAGAGGGAGTAACACTCCTTTCCCTCAATGCTAGCAGATATTCACTAATCCACCGTTTCCTAAAATCCTCGATTATCCTGGATATATACTGGTATCTCTTAGACACCGCTACCGCAGAGTACAACGAGGGATCCTCTAACTCTACTATGGACTGAAAATCAGATGGAAACGCAGTCAATGGTTTTTCCATATAGCAAGTGAGCTGGCGTTAATGGTAGTGGTTCTTGCAGGTCGGTGTACACATATGTAAGCGGGCGATCATTCACGACTGCCTCTATCTCTGTGAGGACTGTCGTCAACTCACTCTTCTTTAATAGAGCACGTCCTACAACCGCTCTTAGTCCTGACTTTACTATGCCGACACACCGTTCCCACATGCCACCAAACCAAGGTGCCTTAACTGGAATGAACCTCCATTCGCACTTCTTCTCTCCCAAAAAAGTGATGATAGTAGGATCACTACTCATATCCTTTAGATATTTTGATGCTTGGACATAAGTGGGAGCATTGTCGCTAAGAATGAGTTGAGGGAATGAACGACGGGCACAAAACCGTCTGAACGCCAGCATAAATTCCTCGCTAGACATATTATCACATAGTTCTAGGTGTACCGCTCGAGACGTCGCACAGGTAAACAATAATATATAAACTTTCTCATGCTCCCTCGTCTTCAATGCCCCTGTGTAATCTAATCCTACCGCTTGGAAAGGTTCTACGTGCTTTACACGGCATTCAGGTAGGGGTGGAGCTGGTCCAGTTGCATATGGTTTACCCTTTAGTCTCTGGCATATTACACACTTTCTCACTACGCGTCGAGCTACTTGTCGAACTCTGGGTATCCACCATGTGAGACGTAAAATTGATATAATATGACATACCCCGTAGTGTTTTACTTCCCTATGTGCACGTATGATCAATAGATCAGTAACGTGATGTCTTGTTGGCATAAGTATAGGTCGGTTTGTGCCGTCTGGTACACTCGACCACTTCAGGCGACCCTCACACCTGATGAGGCCATTGTCTAGGTGCAACCTTAGTTGACGCACTATATTAGGCATTAATGTCTTATTCGAGCCTTTCAAGGATTCTAATTCATTGGAAAAGGTTTCTACTTGAACCCATTTGATCAAAGTTACTTCAGCTGCTTTAAATTCACGAGCATCAATGTTGTGACCCCTGTTGCAGAGTTGGCCCGTTACTTTAAGCTTAAGATTGGATACATATCGCAACACCCAAGCTACAACTCTGACTAGTTTATTATAGTCACCGAATCTTGCCCACTTTATGATAGGACCCGGTGGCTCATTTGGTTGGGCTGTAACTGCCACTGTTTCCAGTGGCAGAAGTCCCTCACCAACAGCATGCCATATCGTCCATTCACTTTCATGGAGCAGCCACTTTGGACCATGCCACCACAATTCGGACTTCATTAACTGGCTAGCCGTTATACCCCTAGTTATGAGATCACTAGGGTTTTCCTTTGTATTTACATAATGATAAGCAACATCTGGCAAAAGGGCTCTAATCTCATCTACCCTATTCCGCACATAAACTGGCAGAGACTTCTTGCTATGTATCCAGTTGAGTGCGACTGACTATCGCACCATACGTGAACGATTTCAATATTTAATTCGCTCTCGTATGCTGCGCGTACATGTTGCACCAGATGTGCTAATAGCAGCATGGCAGTCAATTCCATTTTAGGGATAGTTACCTTCTTAACCGGGGCTACTTTGGCCCGGGCTGTAACTAAATGTGCCCCAAATGAAGTAACAACATATATGGCTACCCCTTATGCCGTGGCGCTAGCATCGCAAAACGTGTGTAATGTAACGTCACCGAACGCCGCCACTTTACGAGGTATAGGTTTAGTACATAGGATGGCATATTCATTCAACAACAATGTCCCTTGGTCATTCAGGTCCTCGGGCAAACTGTCATCCCATCCTATTTTACGTCTCCAAACTTCCTGCATTAGAATCCTAGCTCTTATGGTAACAGGTAATGCTAGACCCCAAAGGATCAAAAAATTGCGCAACTTTGCTCAACAGACTTCTTTTTGTGTGCGCTCCTGTCTGCTGAGCAAAAGACCTTGTTTGAAAAGTTAGTATGTCATGTTTAGGTTGCCAGATCATCCCCAAATTTCTGGACTTTTCCTGGTTAAGAGATGCCGTACCATCCACCTGTATTAAACTCTGAAGATCTTTCACTATTAGTAACCCACTCGCGGAGAAATAGATGTGCATCTGCAAACAATCTGCGTGCTTGCCAGTATGCATACAACAAATCATCTTGACTATCGCTAGTACCCTGCAAATTGTCAATGTATAATCCGCGAGATAGTTTACTTGTGTCCTCATGAGTGTCAGCTAGATGTTTTCTGATTGTGGCATTTAACAAAAAACTGCGAGCAAGTAGCCCCAAAGAGTACAACCCGTAAACGGTATATTATGATGGGAGTTCGAGAATCGCTAATGTCGCTAAACCAAAAGGGAAAGCGGGTAACATCTCTATCTTCCTCCTTTAGCTTGACCATCAAGACTGCTTTCTCGATGTCACTGGTATAGGCGTACTTCCCCAGCCTAAACCGCAATAGATGTTGGGACAGGTCCGACACCATGGACGGGACCTGTCAACACGCAGTCATTCAGACTGGGTTGGTGACCTTGGAGGGCAGAACAGTCATACACCACCCGTATTGGTGTGGTTGGACGCTGTCTTTCTTTACCCCATGATGGGCCAGATAGTGAACCCTACCCTTCTTACACGGTTCCTCGAAATCGACTTAAAACCCCTATCCTCATAACTCCGAAATACATCGTCATACGCCTGGCGCGTGCTCGGTTCGTTAGACAATTTCCGCCGCAATGCGCGCAAGCGACCTAATGCCAAACCATAGTTGGTAGGTAGGCTTATCTCACTGTTCTTCCAAGGTAAACTAACTTTATATTGCTTGTCTGAGGCACAGTAGCACACAGACTCGTCAAACCTTTGTAGCGCAACTTCCGAGTCATAATCAGTCTCCATAGGATTAATGCCTATGTGATCCAATCTCCACAGTCGTTCCAGGTCGAAAACTCGGCAGCCATCTTAGGGTCACTAGGTTGGGAATCCTCCCTTCCCAAACTCTTCTGCCGCGGTTACATTGACTCTATATATCGAGACCGTGGCGACCAGGACCTTTGACTGTGTAGTATGCACCTTTCCGCTCATGCAGTATCCAAATTTAGTGGGGATTAAAATTACACCACACATCTTTTTAAATACAGGGGATACTACTTCATAATAATGATCCACACCAAGTAGAACATGGGCCTCACTCTGATTTCCCATGGGATCTGACAAGTTAACAAACCTTTGCTACGTAATGCGTGTTCCACCTTCTTCACACCCACAGATACATATTCTGGTAGGGTGTCTACTACGATACAAGTCATAAAGTACCGGTTTTTACGATAGAAATATGAAATCTCCGCTATCTCGTAGTCTTGTTTATCAGTAACCCCTGTGAAGCCCTGTAATCGAAGAGTCTCAGACCCTACGATTCGGTGCTTCAATCCCACTAGTACGGACCTCTTTATAAAGGAACGTTGAGATCCTTGATCTAGAAGTACCCGACAAACCTTGTTACTGTCATTACCTTCCATGGGAATCTGTAGTGTGGGCAATATAGTGGTGTCTTGCGTACTACCTAGTGCCACAGTTGTAGTACCCTCATTTTTGACGTCTTTGACTTTATCTGCTGTAGGACACAACTTATCAAAGTGATGTCCTTTGCAGTGGCGACAGGGCCTTAAGTATGTAGCAGTACATTGTCCCTGCTTACCATGTTCCCCACTTAGACAACCTACACATAGCTTCAATCTTCTCGCCTGTGCTAGTTTTGTCTCATTTGTCGGGTATTTTTACACAGAAACTCCATTTATGTTTGTTGTTACATAGCTTTCATAGGATCTGAGCAGGGTTCTTATACACACCTCTTTCTTTACTTTAGTCCCCACTGTCATGCTTACTGTTCCCCTCTTCTCCACATTCTCACTCCCTCCCGACAATACATTCTCCCTTTGTTCCACTGTAGATTATTGATCTCCTTACGGACTGAGTTTTGAATTCCCCCAGCTCAAATGTTCTTACCTTATCAAGTATTGCCATAGGAAGCTTCTGACGCAAGATAATGACTATCATTTCCTGCGTGGTAAGCCCTAGGGTATCTAGCGATCGAGTATGGCACTCCATATTTGCCCTGAAGTTTGTCAACTCATCAACCTTATACTGTGGTTCTGCGAGCCCCAACAAGGCAACGACATGGGCCATCTTCAACTGCTCTCTATCCCCGTATGTGGACTCTAATAAGTGTACCGCTTCAAGATAACTACCACCTACTACTGCCAAAACCCTCTATTAAATGTAAGGCCTCTCCTTCCATTTGTCCCTTCAGATAGTGAAACTTGCGGACATTATCCAAAGAGGATTCATGGACCGTAGATCGAAATACGTCCCAGAAAGCTAACCACTCGGTCAACTTGCCCCCAAATGTAGGAAGAGTGAGCTTTGGGAGGTGTACAGTATGTTTTGGGTCAGCCCTTCTATGGGCCTCATTATCGCCTCCCTTCTTACTCGCGATTGCAACGCTGTAATAGGTACTCGCTCTAAAGGACAGGTTCGTCATAGAGGGCGCGATTATCACACTCTGTAACAATCTCTTCCTCCTCTGTCATGGCAGCCACAATCACCTCACTCAGAGCCGTAATACGACCGTGGGTAACCGGGACGTTTTCTATGCGAGCCTCCAATTGCTCTAGTTCAGCAGTAGTTATGAAAGTGTTGACGTCCACGATTAGCCTATTTACTCCCCGAAGTCCCGCCCTTTGATTTTTAGGGGCTTTGTTCAGCACCCCACTAGACGGTGTCTCTTTACCGTTTTTATCCATTTTGCTTGCGTGCCTATAGGCGATGTATCTAAATATCACGTTACAAAAACACCGGCCAAATAACAGGCTACTTAAGAGACGCCAACCGGCGGACTTCTATGTTATGGAGAAAAAATAGTACACTAAATAGCAATACCTACTAATGGATCATATTGAACAAGAAAAAATGTTAGGTCAGGTCATATGTCACAGGAAGTCCGAAACAGAAAAGAAAATTATTGGGGAAAGATGATGGGCGGGATGCAGGTCTTAGGCAGGCACAACGATGTGACCCTGCTTCCGGCTCTAACCATCGCTTGGCTAGCCTTGCAGTTTATCATAGAGGTGTTCCTGCATCATATTATATGTCCCCTTGTTCATTGCCTTAAAATCCCTTACTGGTAGCTAATTCCCGGGTCTGGGCACCAATGTGGTAAACTATCAATGGAAGTTAAATATTACTAAGCTATAATGAATCAAATAAAATCAATCTAAATGAATACTCTATATCTAAATTGAATTCAATCTGAAACAAGCTAATTTATATCCAAAGGTCTCACATAATAAATGTATATAATTATAGGGTAAGGTTATAAGGGTTAATATTAGCCAGGAATTAACTCACCAATAGTTCCACGTGGCAATGAGGCAAGGGAGAACGTTTTACCCAATATGGTGGTGGACATTGGGGAACGAGACTTCGGTCCCGAGACA